>NIJG01000085.1:532915-546959 GCA_002201625.1 Euglossa dilemma | reverse complement strand
TCTCCGACTGGTGATAACCGCAATAGCAACCGTACCTGGACCAAAGGAACGAATACCCGAGGCAAACTCGAAGCCATTGGAGACATCCCACGGAATTTTCCCAGTGGAAGAAAATCATTACAACGAAATAGACCGTCTCGGGAAGGAATTACCTCTCTGTCGAGCAATTTGTTCAGGTAAATATTGGCCTCGGTTGGACTAAAATTCTCGACCCGGATCACGTCGCTGCCAGGTTGATCTCTAACGCCGAACGTCAGGCTGTCACCGTCAGGATCGACGCCGCGAAGCCTGTAAATTAAACTGCCTGCAACAGAAACCAGTCGGCACGAATCGCAACACGATACGCCAACGAACAAACGGCGTAATTAATTTAAATGTGCGGAAATGCTGATTGGGCTGTAGACGCTGTGCACGGGCATGCAGTCAGTGGAGGATGGTCAACGTAAAAAGAAGTCCGGGAAATATCGTAGTTTCGAAGGAGTAATTGTCATGGGGAACTCGTAACGTGGTATTTCATTTTGCGGTTACCGGGATCAGCGAAAGGGTACATAAATCGCAATTACGCGAGTTAAATGGAAATTAATGGTCAACGAATAAATATAATTATAGTGGAATCGGAAATAGGAAATGAATATATTATTGGTAAATAAACGAGTGAATAGTACAATTGAATATTAGAAAAATTGAAATAGTTTATGAGATTAGATTACTATTATTTATTTTAAAATGTGAATTCAGGTATTGCTAAAGTATTGTTTTTGAAATTTTTAAGTTTAGAAAAATTTCATACGTTTTGAAAAGTAGATTTAGGTAAAAGCGAGAGAAAAATTTTTATCGAGTTATAATAAATATTCTCGTAAACTATTTTCCTTTTCTTTTGGAAACGTAGTTAGGAAATGCATATATTATAGGTAAATAAGTAAATAAATAAACGAATTGTTAGTGAGTGATTAGTAAAATTGAATATTGGAATAGTTAAAATAGTTTATAAGATTGAATTAATATTATTATTTATTTTAATATGATACCTCGAAATATGCAATATACATATGTATGTACGTATGAAATATATGCATGACGAGTGCAAGAAAATTTATTACACTACAGCATACTGCGATAATTGTCTTCTTTTAATCCGTGAACTTTCATTTTGAAACATTAAGCTCTTCAAATTAACCAATTACAATAGTCTTTCCTGCGAATAAACGAAATTCTGATTACAAACGACTAAATACTTCTACCTTACATTTGTAGCAATATTTTTTTATCTTAATTGATCAGAATGAGGAAGTGATATATATATTGTATGAAATATTTCTGCTCGCTTATCTTTACCATTGCTCGTGTAGTTTAGCAATAATTTAGATTAACAAACTGGAAAAAGATCGTTACGACTCGAGATTAATTGTATGTTTAATTAAAAAGGGAGGCATCTACTGTAACGCTTGCAAGCATCAAATTTCTCTTATCTAATTCTTTCATACATAATTCCATACCTATTTATTGCTACTAGATCATTTAAAAACAACAATTCTTATAGTAACAAGAGTACATTTATTAGCTTGTGAAAAAAATTCAGCTGTTAAATATATCTACTAATACATGAATCATTTGAATCTTCAAGATCATGACAGGAAGCTTGTTAATCATCTCATTCGTTTCGTTCATTCGAATTAGATATTCAGGAAATAGAACATCGCAGTACGTGTGAATACTTTAACTTTTAATTTCTTTGCGTTGTTAATTTTTCACTCGTTTATCATGTTTATCACAGTACTTTGTTTTCCTGGATAAGGCTCAGTGATTTGAGTAAAAAAATTCTTACTTTTTTCTCTTTTACTCACTATCTTTTTGTACATTCAAAACCAAACAAATTTTTCCCATTTTCGAAATTTTCAAAATTTAGGGGAATTTTGAACAGTTCCAGGATTCGGATTGTTATAGCAACAATTTTAATTTTATTAATCTTAAAAAAGGTAAACCACTTCTAAGTTGAGTTTCAAATGTCTATCATTATTTTAAGCTATCAAGACTTTACAAAATTTTGGACTTTTCAAGAGGCACGAAGATTTTCAAGAGTTGAAGGCTTCGAATTATATTCAAAATAATTCGAATGTCTATACTTCCGAAAATTTTGAATCATTTCAAAATGTAACAATGAAGTCATCTATATACACAACATAATTCAAAAAGTTTTAAACTCTCAGTCGTATTTGGAATGAATTTAGTCTTCATAATCTTGAAGGTAATGAATCATTTCAAAATTGCATTTTATATATATATATATATAACAAAAAATTCTCGAGGCTACATTTGGGTTAGATTTCATTGTCTTAAAAACCTAGTATGACAGAAAATTACAGAAGTTAAGTTTGGGTTAGATTCCATAGCCTTAAGAACTCCGAATAATTTCAAAATTGCCTTCGTATACATATGAGATTCCAAGATTTCGAGGTTTCTAATTACATCTCAAAGATATTCCAAACGATAGTCCAGGGACATCGAATAATTTGAATTCCAGAATTCGAAATACCAGTACTAGTCAACACATCCATAAATAAAGCCACATGTTACTGCATACAATGAAAACATATGGTCATGCAAATGGAAGCAAAGTGAAGTTGCAGATGTACTCACCAACTGGCATATCAGGACCTTCCTTCAGCCTGAGAATGATTTCCGTCTGGCCGTCGATCAGGAAACGCGGTGGATTGTTCCTGGCCAAGCAACTGGCTAAAAGACAGGCGAACACGAAAGCTAGACATTCTGACTTGAACCTACGTCTCTTGTAGGATCGCAACAGCCACGGAAACGCGATGATCGGCTTCGTCGAGGTCATCTTGCTGGCAAGTCTCGCTTAATTGACATGGCTACCCTTGTACGTTGGTTAAAGCTGCTGTCGATTTGGCTAGGTTCGATGTTACAGCCAATATTGTACACTGTAACAAAGAAATTTTAATTTTAGTGTTTTGTGATTATACTTGCCTAGAAATTTGTTTGAAGATTTTGATTTCTTATAATAATTAATGGAAACAATTTTTACATACGGAGTATTCAAGAAATCATGCAGTACTGAAGGTAATTCTTCGCACAAAACTGAGTCGAAAATGTAGAATAAATTTTTTTCATAGGAAGCTTCGTTTTTGAGACTATCGAGTTCCAAGATTCGTTAGGTGAGCGTGCGTTTTGGTATAATTCGCTCCGACTGCACGCACTATTACTCCAACGTGTATACGATATAATTTTAACGGATAGAAAGCAAAAATTTTGATATCTCATTTATTTTTGTAATTTATAGTTGTTCGAAATGACGTCCTTGTATGACGAATCAATGAAACATGAATTGGACGTATTTTTTTCGAATTTTCGAACTCGATTTTTTCGTAAATGGAGCGGAGTATCAAAGAATTTTATTCGACATTTATGACTCAGTTTTATGCGAGAAATTATTTCCATATCGATTGTACCATGATTTTACTGCGTATAACAATCAAACGAGTTTAAATAACTTATTTGAAATATTTGATTTTGGTAATTATTGAAAAAATATTTTTGCTCCTGTCGAAATTAATATTAGTATTTATTAATGAAAATTNTTGGTATTAATAATATCGGATTCTTTAGAAAAATTGAAATTTATTTACGTTATTACACTCTTTTATCATTATTTGGGTCACACTTTTCATAGTAACGACACAATTAGTTCAAAAGCATTCCACATCTATCTAAAATTCCATCATCCTCAATTATGGTATTTGAAAAGTATCCCAAATCTCTAATTTCGAATGGCATTTCTAACAAGCTTGAACATTAATTTCATGTCGGAATATTAATTTTATCACACTTTCTTGAAATAATTAAATTGTAACAAAAACACGGTCTAATTCAAAAAAACCATTTGCAAAGGAAACTCTGATATTTAACATTCAACGAAACACTATACAACATCAGTGAAATATGACTATACATGATTATGTTAGTACAGGAATAGCGTAATAAAATTGACTAACATTGTAATAAAAAGGATGGAATAATTCTTGATGAACTATTTCCATTCTAATGATTTCGAATATCTCGGACATTAAATCCTTTCACCTATTTTTGCAAAAGAACATTCCATGAAACATCACTTTTCCAAACCTTTTTGAAAATCGTCAAAAATCAAGTAATAGTGACTTATCTACAATTTTACCAAAAAATAAATAATAATACCGTTCTTATGTTTAACCCATTTGCATCATTACACGGAATAATCCGCACGCAATAACTGCTTATCTTATCTGCTTATCTTGCTTATCTATTTTAAGTTTATTTACCGTACGGCTATGTCGAAGAATAAATATTTATGTTATAACGTCTTATAGAATGATCTTATTTTAAAATATGTATAATTTCACTATTTAATATAAATAAGAGTTTATTCGTTACACTTAATTTCAATTATAAGCCTGAAAGATTCTCTTTCCGCCGAGGATGTAAATGGGTTAATATTATAATTAATATTCTAAAAAAATATTTTCCAATAAAATAGCACTTTCGACCACTTTCATTCGCATTTTTCAATCGTCGATAAAATTTCAATCCTATCCGCATTCGACACGATTTCGACATTTTTCGTCGCCTGCTCAATGATGCTCATCATCGTAGATCAATCACGGTGCTCCACTTTCGAATCATTTTTACGCTGCGCAATCTCAACGGAGGTTGCCATTCACATACCGATGTACCAAATCGATAATGAAATTCGCAAAATGTCGCCAACGACAAATTGCAAGAGTTAAAGGAAGAGGGGAAAAAACAGAAAGATACTTTCGCGCTCGCGTTAATCCCGCAGCGTGCGATTTTCCTAGGCGGGACCCGGGTTCGCGGAATCGAAACGAGTCTACGAGTCGCGGAAGCTAATTAGGCGAATGGCGCAATGAGGACCGAGGACGGCTATAATTGGCCATCATGGTGAAAACGAGGGAAGATGGAGAACCGAAGCGAGCGCCGTGTTGCACCCTGCTGAAAAGGTAACTCGGCCAGAAGGAAAGCGCGAGTAAACCGGTTACCAGAGGAAAAAGGTTATGGATTTTCTCGTCGCACGCGAGCTGATTTCTCCTGATGAGTGAAAATTCATCCGGTACTCGATGGGATTTTCTTCGGAGGATTTTACGACGGAAAGCTTCGATATCATCGAGTTCTGCTGCGGTTGCGCTGCTCTGCTTTGATGGTAGGACTTTGGAGGACGTGGGAGACGTATGTGTGCAATTGGTGCTGGCATTTGTTATTACTTATGAATCTGCAGTTTCGAACATTGAGTTTTAAATTTCGAGTTCTATTTCTGATTCCTAGAATTTGAATTTTCAGTTCTGAAATCTGAGTTTTAACTTCTAAGTTCTGAGTTCTGAGGCTTTGTCTATGTTTTCTGTTATTATTTTTTAGGTAACAGTTATTTGCTCTAAGGTTTCAGTTCTGAGTTCTGAGATCTAAGTTTCGAGAGTAAAGTACAGAGATTTAAGATCTGAAATGTGAATTCTGAATTCTGAATTCTTAGTTCCAAGATCTAAGTTCGGAGATTTGAGATGTATAATACACATTGTTGTAATTATATGATTGCGTTCAAATTTCTTTTTTTGGAATTATTTTATAAGGTTTTTTGGAATAAGATAATTACAATCAATGTATGTGAATTATTTACGTTTAAATACAGCACTTTTGTCTTGTATTTGTTTACTTAAGTCACACTGTAAATTATTGTATAATAATATTATTCGTATTTTAAGTAATGTATTATAAATATTAATCTAGTGCATGAATAATAATATTATTATATATTCAATATGTCAAATGACTTAGTATTTAAATTCATATTTATTGTCATTGTCTTGTATTAATTGTTTATTTACAATTTAGTGTAAATGATCAGATATTAATTAAAATTATAATAAAAATATTACAAGCAGAAATTGAATGCATACAAATTAATATTAGTATACACTTGGTGTCCTAATTAATAATGATATTTATACACCATAGACTTGTGAAACGAAACAAGGAGAGCATCAAGAAGTAAAGCATTACAGACATATAACATGCGAAATAGTGTTGATACTATCAACGATACTGCTTCCTAACGGCAGTTCATTATCGATGTGCTGTTAATGAGGCATAAATGCTTTGAAAATTCCGTTAATATCTCGCCTCGTTTATTTTTCCAATCATGGAACCCTCAGTTATGAATCAATTAGTGCGACCTGCCTCGTATAAATTTCAGCCTGCTGTAATAATATAACACAGTTGTTTGTTAACGAATACTGTCGCAATAAGGATAACGATATTACATAAAGTTATTCTTCTACTTGTTTTCACATTTTTGTAATAATAATTCTTAGTTACGAAAAAGTTATTTGCATAGAAAAAAGATTATAACAAAATGATTTTCAAATCCTAATTTGAATTCTGTTAGTAAATTTAAATAGTA
The DNA here is from genome assembly GCA_002201625.1 of Euglossa dilemma. Taxonomy (NCBI): domain Eukaryota; kingdom Metazoa; phylum Arthropoda; class Insecta; order Hymenoptera; family Apidae; genus Euglossa; species Euglossa dilemma. The sequence goes on along the minus strand of NIJG01000085.1, from coordinate 540,496 downwards.
ATTTAAAATCACGTTATTAATTTATCAATTTTTATGACGTTTTACACTTACTATGTTATCAATCAAATTTCTTATAGTATCGCATTGATTTCCTTTGTATACTTATATTATTTTTATATATGATATAAAAATTAGAGTAATTAATAATGCTTGGTTTAGTATTGTCCTTTTATCATTNATATTATCTGCATACTTCTGCTCTACATTTCTATTTTATATCTCTATAATTTATTTGCTCTTTATTCTATGCTTTTACGCCATAATTTTCGAGAATCATAAATAAATAAGGTATAATCTGTAAAATACACACTACTTAATATTTCTAAATATTTTTCTGCATTTTACGTACAGACTAGAAGACAAACAAGATTATTCAAATACGCTATACCTACAACCCCGAGTTTCAGTCGTGAAGTACAAACCGTTTAATCTTTACAGCGATGATCAATTACTCTAAGAGACGATCTCGTGTCTCGACAATTACCTCAGCAGCTGTTACATTCAATTTGGCAGGTGATAAACTGTTTCCCGTGTACTTTCTCCCAACGACGAAGTACCTTGCGTTCAATGTCAAGATTGTCAAGAGTCAGCAGTGACCACAAGGGCAATTAAGCGAAGTGAAAGCTCAGCGGAAGTCTCAGTTGGTTTCCCACGATCTCGGTTTTATACCACATAACCGTAATACAAGCGTGAAAAAACGAAGTGAATTCTCGTCTTCCAGGGAGCCGATTTATGACACGAATTCTACGCTTCATTTTCTTCGAATTTCCATTACGGATGATTCGTTCTACGAACTCCCCTTTCGCTTAGCGAGTTTGCTCGAACCTAGGTTTACCATCATTCGTTACACTTTTTCATCAATCAAATGGAAAGTTAGGAATTTTTCGCAAATTCGGCCCATTTGTAAATTCTTTGAAATTTCCTTTCCGTTTCAAAAATTGTTCCATATGTAATGGAAATATTAATTTTATTACTTTTCTTAAGTAAATATTTTCTTTTTAATTTTTATCTCATACTCATAATTACCCTTCTTTTTCTTCTTCTTATTATTATTAATATTATTGAACGTTGTTAATAATTATGATTATTATTAGTAATATTATTATATATTGTTAATCATTGTTGTTATTATTACGATGTATATTATTAATGACTATTAAATAACATTCCATGCATTTATAGTTGAATGAATCTAAAAGTACAACAATTGTAATAAACAATTAAATCGAAATGTTTGGAAATATTTGATACTTGGACTGCTATCCAATATTAAATAAATAGTATATCTTTATTTTTTCTAACTACTTAGAAGGTGACAACGAAACTGGAAACGTAATTTGAAAATGCGTTACACTGCAATTTTTATACGAATACTCTAGAAACAAATTTTCATGTCATAAATGAAATAATCTGCAATGAAAAGATTATTTTTAATTTTTTAAATATTAAGAAAGCCGAGACCTCGATTATTCTTCTTCATTCTTTTTTCATCCTAGCTGAGAAAACGCAGAATGACAATTACCTCGGAACAAAACGCGATAATTACAGGCAATCTTTCTTTTGTGTCTGACAGATTTATTCAGTGAACTATTTACACATGGAATTGAATTGTTTAAAATTGTGATGCCTGGTGAAAATAAAGACACGCCCTACTTAGAATTGTGGTATAAAATACGAAAGTGTATACTCTCAAATGAAAATGCAAATTTTTATTCGTTTCTCTCGTATCGCGGTTCCGTTACACTTTCTGTTATAACGAAAAATTTCAGCAAATAAATCAGAAGGAGAAAAACGACGCTAGGAAATGGTCTTCGAACGTGCCCGGAAACCGCAATCGACATGCCGAGATCACGGAACTCCGTTCGTTTCTTCTATTTATTTACCTGGTAACCGAGTCGTTCTTTATGCCGCGAAATTTGAAAAAGTGACGAGAAATTAAGTTTCACATAATAATATCGAAAATAGTAGAATATATCTTACAAGTCCATGCTTCTATTTAATAAAAATTATACTATTCTTTAATAAAATTAGAATTACTCTAATAAAATTGAATTATATCATGTTATAATATTTTGCACAAGCAAGCCTTGCTATATCAGCTGTCAAAATATATAATAATTATCTGACTTAAACGTGAAGTTAGCTGTGAAAAAATACAATTAAATCCTCAGTTGGGAAAATACGAAATTACTTTCCGCACAATCCGAAATTTGTTTGTCGTTTTTCGAAATACTATAAAATAATACATTAGTTTATTAAAATTTCTTGAATAAAATTAAAAATATGTCAACTAGTGAAGTACCGCGTCGTTGCTATAATAATTTTGCCAAACAAAGTACCATATTGTCGAATCCATACCCCAGGTAAATCGCGATGGGACATGGACATTTTGCCACCATATGCACCGAGGACCTGACATATGGGAGCATAATTCAACTGACTTTCCCGAAAACTGTTTGTAATCCCTACTATTACACTTGCAAATCGTCAACTCCCAACTGTTTCCTTAACCAATAGCAGAATACTTAGGCTTACCAAGGGTTCTCATGAACTTTATACTCCGTTGAACAAAAATTCGCAGAAAATATAAACAAAACGATCTCTTGATCACGATTGCTATGATTGATGCTCAGGATCGACTTTTATAAATTATAAAGAGGGGCACTTGCCTCTATAAAGCCACTTAAAATTTTCCTTCGAAATATTCGATCTCGTACCTAGATAAGTTCGGGCCCAGCTTTCATGTTTCGCTCCTATTCTGATCATACGTGCAGCTATTTAAATTTTCTGCCAATCTTATTGAACGAAGTATAGTAACTATGAATCTCGACTATAACTGGAAATTGAAAGAATTGGGCACTCGAGATTGGAATTTGTCTTTCAGTTGTAAATGGAAAGAGAAATACCAGAAATGATTATGGCAGGAGCCTGTGATTTGTGAAATATATATGTAAAAATAGGAATTTCACGAGAACGTTTATAACATCTCTAGTATTCGAAATTAGGATGGACTTAATACAGTAACAAGTCAATTCTAAGCACACGTAGAAGCAAATCAAATCTCGAATATAATTCACACTGCCTGAATCACTAAGATATACAGTCCATTTTAAAACACACGGTGCACAAACTTCAAAAAACATAATTTTCTTGTATAATACAAAATAAAAGACAAAACTGAATCCCAGTGTCTTTCACCGGTGTAAACAACAGCGAATAACACCCTGCAAATTGTCAGAGATTAAATAGTTTCAAAGATGAAGTAGAATAAATTAATAAAATTAATAATTCATTACTCTACTCGAGTCAAGTGAGTAAATGTTCGACATGGATCTGTAATGATACAGCAAGAAATCTCGACGACTATTCGTGCGATTATTTGCGTAATTGTAAGTCGTATAATTAAAAAAAGAAAGATGAACTTATACAGCAAGGAAAATAAAAATACCTCAGGACTCCATAGCGTCTTGCGAAGCGTGTAAAAGTAAGTTGTAATGGGAAATAAAACGTATGAAAAGAAACTTATAAATATGAATAAACGGAAAGAAAATCGTGCAACTGAATGATGAATAAAATGAAAGGAAATCACGTAACTGTAAATCGAGGGAAGAAAGCCCGTTTAAAAAATACCCATGTGTACAATAAAAATATAACGGAACGTTAATCCGTGGTGTATCGGAGTAAATAAATTATCGAGCACGAGATATTGGCAATGACGAGTGAATTTCGTCCTTACGAGCTAACCAGTTGAAAAGCAGGAAGAAGAAAATTACGCTTCACGGATTTGTTACGTCCCGTGGCTATGCCTTCGTGAGATAATAACTTGTTTTTGAAGCAACCCTTTATGAAAGACATTTGTGGAAGGACGAGTTCGAATAAAATCGAAAGCCATAAAATTATTATCGCGTGCTGACCTTGAGTTCACTCGCGTGTCCAATCGCAGATTTTAATGCGATCTTGCTTTTGCTTTTATTGTCGGAATTCGTAAAAAATATCGCTAATTATTTTATGATGTTCGATCGTATTGTTATTTTACAGAATATACGTGCTTCACGGTGTCTAGTTGTTATTTTTATTAGTTTTAGATTTCTTAAATCATTAATGCCGTGAATGTTAGCAGGAAAAATGAATTTGAGTTAGTGGAATAATCTGATGGTTCTAATTTTTACGCGTTTATGAAAATTAATTTAAATATCAAACATTGGCGAATGATAATTGCATTTACTATTTAACTCTTAATATACTAGAATGTCATTACATTTATAATTAATTTGGAGAAATTGATTTTAATATTGTTTGTGTGGAAATGAATATAAATATTAAACCGAATAGGAAAATTATGATAAATATTGGAAACCCCGAGTGAAATATTTATCTTCATTTATAAACTACTGTAATAAATTACTACTTTCTTCTACATGTGTTTTAAACTAATTATAACATTATCATGTAGAAAACTCGTAGCCTTTTGAGATACAAATTAATATATCATATTACTAATGGTATTAATGTTGTATATTACGTTTTATATTTAATAAATGATTTCGAATTATTAATGTGAATAATTAATATCTCACATCGTCTATTTTATAAATTTCAGACATACTTTGTAATTGAAATCTTCTAATTACTTCAAATGTAAGGTACCAAAGTATCGTAGTGAAAACATATTCGTTTTTGATTTCTTCTTTATGGAGCTACGGTTTTAGTTAAATTATATCATTATAATAGAAATTATGCTATTAATTAATGTGTATTGTACGTAAGGAGTTCGTTCTATAAAATATGTATTAATTTGAGCAATACTAAAAAGTATTTAAAATTTTTGTAAAAATTGTACAAACTTAATTTTATTTATTTTATGTTCAAATATAGAAAATGTTTATAAACTTAAAAAAAGATAAAATTCCTGTCTAGTACTGATAATTCCCATGTTTCGAATAGAAATATTATAAACAGGAATTTTAAAAATGTATAATAAATTATTAAATACTTATATTAGTAAATTTATTTTAGTTGAAATTTTCTATTTGCAAAATTTTGGATTTCAGTGTTTTATTTATTAATTTACACATTCTATTCGTATGAAATACGAGATTAAATGATTTTTAATTCATACTTTTACAGGAATTTCTTTTCAATATATTTCAACGATGCGAGTAATTATAAACCACATTAGTTTCATGATTTTCTTCAATTTCTATCTACTAATTACAGGACAAGCCGTATATCCAAGCCAGGGCAAACGCTGTAAACAGTAACAGTTAGAAAAATTATCATCGAAATTGATAAATAATTAGCCGAGGTAGAAACTCTAATCATCTGCTTGTATTAATATAAGGAAGTAAGTATTTTCTATACCGAAGCAACTTAGATACGAAGTTTTACATTATTCAGTAAGCAAAAAAATTATTGCCATGTTTGTTGCATCTATAATTCCTATAATGATCATTTCGAAAAATTAATAGCCCTCTATAATTGAACTTCCGTCGTATCTTTCTTTTAAAGTTAATTTGAAATATCCTGTTTGAAAGTGATTAATAAAACCTACAAATGAATTATTACAAGAATTTACACTGAAAACTAGACGAATTATCACTGACTGAGACATAAGTCACTTATGCTTTGTCTGCGGTAACCATTTGAGAAACCATTTTCAAAATAGTTGGATAAAACAAATCATACTACATACCTACTCCATATTTAAACACTCATTAAAATTCTTTTGTGTATATAAATAGAAAGCTAATTTTACATCTTCACCAAAGTGTCATTTATGTGAGAAATACTTCAAAAAATCATTTTCCAAATAGTTTACAATAAAAAAAACATTATTAAAATCATACATTCGCTAAAACTTTACTCGTACGTCCGTGTAAATTCACCAAAGTGTTATTTACCTGATAAATAGTTTAAAGAACCATTTTCAAAACAGTTGAATAACTCAAGTAATGTCATATTAACACTCCACATTTACAAATTTACTAAAATTTTATTCATAAATTCAATTCAAGACCAATCATATATCAAAACATTCCAAAATTTTGTTTTTAAAATAATTCAATAACACGAATAACGGTATTTACAAATTCTACCTTTAAACATTTGCTGCAGTTCCATTCATACACGTGTATATAAACGTATAGACACAACTTAAAGGCAAATTTTCTATATATATACAAATTCACCAAAGTACCATTTACTTAAAAATTATTAAAAAAATTAATTTTCATAGTAATTCCTTAACGCAAATAACATTATTTGCAAATCCCACCTTCACACATTCGCTACAGTTCTATTCATACACGTGTATATACACAAACACGTGCTACTGCTAGTATGCCTAGATTGATATAGTATCATCGAACGATTAACACGCGGTCGATGATGAGTACCGAATGCAAATGAGAGCGATCCGAGATGAAGAGTTGGACGGTTGTTGAACCACACGAACTTCATTAAAGGCTCGTTCACCGGCTTCTCCTCGGTGGTTACACGTTCGCCATTCGTAGACAGGAGCATCCGGCCGTGGTCAGTGGTCTGCAAGGCCGATGCCCGGAAACCAGATAGTTAAGTCAGATTACGAAACGTCATTAATTCAGTCTCGAGGAGCATCTAGATTACACAAGAAGTCGTGACCGAGATGACCAACCTTTTTTTTTCAAAAATTACCGTTCGCGCCAAGAATACTCTTCTTGCAGCGAGTACCATCGCGTGATGAGTGGATCAAAGAGAGCACAGGAGCCACGATTTAGTTCCAGAATATCCCTTTTCCGTAGCTCGCACGAGATATATTACGAGTGTAAACCTGGCAGTGCAACAACTTCAGATGATAATCGGATATTTTTATCGTGTGTCTCGGTGATCGTGAAAGTGGCCTAAGTCACGTATGCTTCGCGTCGACGTACTCAAAGTTTCGTGCTTCGAATATGTTATAAATTTAGAATCTTGATCTGAAGATTAGATTCCTTGCTAGTTTGCCAAGAATAGTCGTATTTCGTTGCAAGGTAAACGAAGGTAATGCGAAATAGATTACAAAATCATTTTTGCTGAATTTTTATCTAGATCACTTTCGTAATTATAGACACATATGTTTGTTTAATACGTAATTTATATACACATTACGTATGAAAATACGTAATTTCAAAATTATATAATAAATGAAATGTAAAAGTTAGGATCGTTGCAAATCAATCTTATACCTATGAAACAGTTTTGATATTAGATTTTTTGTTTGCGAAGATATTTTTAATGATACTGTGATTTGATACAGTAAATGCTGTAATGAAGCTGATGGAAATTGTTAAGGAGTTGAAATAGTAATGTTAATAAAGTATTAATATAGTAATATGAATAATACATTTTAATAGAATTAGTGTTGCTTATGGATTTTATATGGTGTGGATCATTTAACTGTGACTATCTCAATTATGTTAAATTATTTTGTTATTAGAAAGTCAACGAAAAATCTTAGATGGTCAAAGAACCTTTAAAATAAGGAAATTTGATTTCTTTTAAATTAGTTTTTTTAAATTAATATCACTAAAGATTACATGTAATTCTAAATTCTAAACTATAATT
>NIJG01000085.1:419068-437533 GCA_002201625.1 Euglossa dilemma | reverse complement strand
CTAAATAAAAAAGAAAAGAGAAAAAGATTAAATGAAATATCTAAATACTAATACTACTAAATACCTTCGGTTCTAGAAATTTAGATATATGGAAGTTGAGTATGTTATTTAGTGTTTAGATATTTCATTTGTGTCTTTTTTTCATTTCTCCAGGTGTTGCTATGAATATAGCTGAGAAGACCTTTAAAAAATACGTTTCGCGTTAAAAAATAATTCGTCCTTTCAACTACATTCATAGCAACACCTGAAAGGAAGAAAAAAAGCTTGGCATATTTTACCAAACCAGCGAAGAAGATGCAACCGAAGAATGCGGCGAACGCGAAACAGCGCGAGATTGGAATAACATTATCACCTCCTCCGTGTAACAGAGGGATCCTTCGAAGCATTATGCACGTATCCAGTTTGCATCTCCTTTTATTGAAAATCTGATCAGTACGGTTTACTTAAGAAGCAGCCATTAGTTTGTTAAAAGGCAGGCTCGCAACTGGTGTCAACGGAGCGTTAATATTTCTTCCTCAGTTTACAGGACAATACGATGTGCAAATAAGGAAGGAAGGGAGCGAAAGGAGGAGAAGGGACAGGAGGAGTGAAAAAAGGCGAGCATGAACCAGACTGCTGAGTAGTCTGTGTTTACTACAATATTATACCCTCCTTCATTGTAGCAACCCGGGGAGAAATAAAGCTCCTCCATTTATGTCCGATTTTTCCTCTTGCAAATTTCTCTCGTTCCTTTTGCACGGCCTGATCCTCCGAAAGAAAATTCGTGCCAGCGACTCGCTCTTTTTATATGCTTCATCTTCGCTGTATTTCCCCGGTGCACCCGTTACATCGCGATGGCGGTGCAGCTACTTAAATAAATGCAACTCCATTTCGTACGTACAACTGGACCGGAAGGAGAGATAATTTTGACGATGCTGCGTGTCTGCTAGGTTCTGCAGGATCTAGTTGAAGGTTGATTCGTGTTCGTATCTTTCACGAAGAATATGAACTGCTGTCGACGAACAGAATTGTCACTAGGACCACGTTGAATCAGGAATATTTATAAGTATAATCAACTCGTCTGTAATAACCGCGATGCCTGTTCTTTTGGCGAGTACTTCTTGATCGAATGTTCAGCAGTCGTAACAAATTAGAAGGATATATCGATGACCATGAGTATGTTTTTACAATTTCATATAATTATTGCTAATAAAAATACGAATTAAATGATCTGTTATACTTTGACTTTAAAATAATCGTGACTTCAGAAATTTATATTTAATTAACAATCTCACAAGAATAGACGTGTCTTCGCAGTTCAATTGTAAAAAAAAAAATGACGACACATAGTCCGCTCATCTGGAACCTAACTAATTACATACACTATTTTATTGTGTTGTACAATAGATGTAGGTACAATATATGATATTACACAAGGAATCAATCGCTTCAGCAACAGCATATACGAACTTCGAATCCTGCAATCGGTCCTATGCACTCACCGTTTCACTAAACCCAGGAGACTCGAGTCAGAAAGAAAATGTTAAAATAGTTGAAGAAAATTTAGGACAGGATATATGTGCACGTTTACTTTCTCCTCGACTTGGCATTATACCGGAAAGTATTAAAGAAGTTCTTGAACAAGGATTTCAGTGCTGCAAAATGACGAGACACCGTGACGCCTAGAAATTTCATTATGCCGTCTAGAAACTTTATCGCTCTGTTTAAAAATACCGGTCTGCCGGTTCAGTGGTCTCCGCTGGAGTTTCATATCCAGAAATCCAACGCGATTTATCCCACTTTCGCCGAAGAATTCCGGATTAGCCTCTGGGATCGTTAATATCGACGGAAGCCAGCACTGCGCGAGTTTAACAGTAGATCATGGTCGATCGAATGATCGGCAGACGAAGAGATAAAATTGCACGCCTCAGGGCGAAAATTAAAAAGGCCTGGAATAAAGAGTGGAAAGTCCGAGCCAGGTCAAATAACTCGGGACAACTTCTTCACGGACAATCCATTAGTTTCCTCACCAAGACACGATCAAGCAGTACTATTGAGAATCATAATAGGACACGCAAAAATCGCACGTCAGAATTCTACAAATAGAGGAGAGACTCCAACATATGATCTCTGTTAAACAATGCTAATCACGTTATTTTCCATTGCAATAATTGCTCAGTGAAAAATACAACGATGCAACTTAAACCCTTCGCTCGGGAGGTCGTGAAAGACACGTCTCATATTCATTGAACCAAACTTAAGCAGCTCGTGTGAAAAAGGTGTTAAAGTAATCGAGCTAAACCTAAATATCATGGACTATACGTGACAAATTGTTACCAAACTCTTAAAAATGTTTTTCAAAAAAATATTAAGCACTACAGTATCGATTCTAACTCGTCAACAGTTCTTCATATCAAATTTCACGATAATAAGCTATAATTTATTACGCGATCATAACTATATTGCACTAAATTCGACAAATATCAAAGATTTTTACCCAATTCTACCGTGAATAAAATAACCATATAGTAGTTACATAAATTTAAATACTCCTTCGATGTTTAATCTCAATTTCTTAATAATTGATAATAATCTAATAATAATTCCCTGATAATGAAAAATAATTGAATCGTAGTGCAAGGGGTTAAAAGAAAAATCGGGAAGACAAGTGGCCAAGGTGAGAAGGTCGAATACGAAATTTCCATAAATTAAAAAATTTTAAACCGACCATTCGGCCTTTGATAGGTTTAGTGTGAAACTGTTCCCCTAACTGCTCGTAAGGGACTTAAAGAGGTCCGCTTTAAAGGGTCGAGGAAGATGGCGGCTTCCGTTGCATATGCTCCTATTGAAAGGAGAGGAAGCACGCACGAGAATAAGATTCGTTAACGAAACTCGGGGGTCGTTACATCTGTTCGGACCAAGTGCAAGGTAGACTCCAGGCAGCGTAGAGCGATGCGTGAGTAAGTGGACGAAGGATAGCGTGGGATGAGTCGCTAATTATCGAGGGTTAAAGTATCGTTACGCCGTGTGTTATGCAAATGTGGCGCGAGATGAAATTTGTTCGATTTCGATATACAGGGTGGTAGAGAAAAACGGTCGACCGTGATTTTTCTCACGATGATGAAGCCTTTCGACACTAGACCTACCACGATGAATGAAAAATCTTGAAAGAAATATAATTAGAAATCATGCGATAATATTGGATAGTATTCGAAAGGGAAATATTCAACGCAGAATTTCAGATAAAAAGAAAAATAGTTATTTAAGTTGTAGTAGGTTTAGTGTTAACGATGTTTGGATGTTTGACGAGTACAGGGTGTCTCGTTATCAGTTAAATCATATCATCTAGGTATCTCTTTTATTTTTTGGTGCGTGAATAAATTTTTCCGGAGAAGGTTGCACTGTTTTTTGTAGAAAATAAAGCAGATATTTAGATGACGTGATTTTGCTAAAAAACCTTGTATATTGATTAGAGGAAAGTGACTGTTTCTAGGTAATATTCGTTACGTGAAATCATGGAGTACCTTTGGCTATAAAAATTGAGAAGTATTTTTTTTTTTTTTTTTTGTTAAAATAAAAGAGTCGAATAGGTAATAACTTTTTTCAATTTTATGGGAATATTGTTACATGGGAGGCAAATGAAATAGCATTGCATGGAATTGTAACGATTTTCAATTGAAAATTGTGGAGTAGTTTATTGCTTTTTCTGTACATATTTTCTACGTACTATTATAAAATATAAAAGTATAACCTTCTGTATGGTATATCGCGATGCACATATTCTCTAATAAATTAAAAACACGATATATCATACACGCTACAATTTCAACGTAATTCTCTGTTTTTACGCGTACTTGATATTAAAATGAAAAAAACAAAACGGCAAGATTGTTAAACCCTCTTCGAAAGCAATTTTTTCTCAAAATTCTCCATTCTCTCCCGCCCAGAGTTTCATTACGTTCTCAACGAGCATCTGAAATGAAATTCCGTACAAGGAACGATAATGTAAAACACACGATTACTATTTCATCGAGGCATTTACAGCAACGACAGTACACGCTATCCGTTTCAAGCGAGTCGCGTCACGCAAACGTCATGTAACTCGTTATCGACACGAATTAACGTGTGTAAAATAATTTCATCGCGGCTCGCTATCCAGTCTCGCATCTCCACGGCCAGGTCGTCTTGCAGCTTGTCAATTTTCGTCGATTCCTCGCTGGCAGAGCGCCATTATACTAAGCCCGGGTAAGGAAGACACGAGAAGGCGAGTCTCTCGGGCAAGGTCAACGAGTTTTAACGCAAATAAAAAGCGTAATTGACGAGGGTTCTACGAGATGCTGCGCGGCCCATGCTTGTACTAAATTGTACGTCTTTCGTGGCCGAGTTCGAAATTAATGAAACACGTTTGACCGCAACTCGGTTGCGCCCAGCTTCGTTAAAGCTCCGCTAGGCGTCGCCACCTGCAAATTCGCCCTGTCGTCGCGTTCGCGTTCCATTTGCCGCTCTATGTCTCCACTGTCTATGGCGCACAGCGAACAATGTTAAAACCGGGCCAAAATACGAATACGTCTTTCGATTTGAGCGAAAATCGGTGTCTTTGGATTTTTCGGGTTACTTATTACGAATTTAACGATATAAGCTTAAAAAAAAAAACACACACACACACAAAATGACCGATCTTAAATAGTGAAATAGTTCCTTTAAAAAATTATTACTTTTGGGTTTTCGTTTGTCTGATTGCGAAAACTTTGGAACACGGTGGGATAAAAATTTTCCACTTTTTTGATGCACGGTAGTGCATGCTGGGACATTTTCAGACTCATCTCGAAATATTGCAATAGATTCAGCCTATAACAATGAAAATTGAATCGAATTATTATTAACTGTTTAATTTACAGCGCAATAAAATTTCTGGGCAACGTGGATCTATTTTACTTTCTGAAGAGATCAGCCTCAATGAGATAAACCGAGTGCTAAAACGTACAGTGACATTTTCTAAACGTATCACGTAAACGTTCTTTTTCGGACAAAATCGGTGCCAAATCGTGTCCATCCATTTTTCTTGCCATTGCTAAACGAGGATGAATTATTGAAAAAATTTCTTACGTTAATTCTTACTATAGTAAAAATATTATAATTCTTAATATTCTCAATATTCTCCTACATTCTTAGTAAATTAATAAATAATGATATATACAAATTTGTGGTTATTGGTTCAGTTATTCTTTTTACTGTGTATGACTGTTAATAATATAGTAATCGCTATTAGCGATACAATGGTCCATTGATTTCGTATTCTCTTCTTTTATTGATTATCAGTTCATGTTTATCGTATATATCCCTTCTGATTAAATTTACTATTCAAACTGACCACAGTGCATATTTTAAGACCATTCCTTAATCACTAAAATAATAAAAACAAACCGGTTGTCACTGTATAACAACAGAACGCGATTTTACATTTGAAACGTTGAGTTTTGGCCAGCTTTGCAGTGAAATTCCCTATTGTCTACGTATAATAGTTCTCTGATGCCGGGATAGGCCAGTTCGTGGAGAAGAAAGTCGACTCAGGGTCGTGATGGAAGAGAAATTCATTTGCCATCGATTTATGTAACGTTTGCCCTACAATCGTGTAGCACTCTGGGAAGAGGTTGAGTAATTGATACGCCGGACGAGGCGAGAGTCGTGACAGGACAAAGTGGAAATGACTTGCGAGATTTTTAGTGGCCATCTTTGTTCTAGAAGTTGGTAAGCCTGTGGATGTTTGGGTCTTGTGCGACTGGTTCCCTGTTACAACGTTCGTGCGATATATTTAAGAGAAACTGGAGGAAAAAAATGTAATTTGATAACGGAAACTATGACGGTGGAATTTTTGGTAGAAGAATTTGGGTAAACGTATTTAATTATGCGAGTAATGGCAACGGAATGCAGGGCGAGGTTTGGGTGGAATATGGAATTGTGGGTGTGTTGTTTAAAAGGAATGGAAAAAGGGAAATTGATCGCGGAGATAGATCGCAAACAGCGAGAACTTCTGGTAATAGTGTGGTTGGATTGAAGTTTAATTAAATTGGAATAAATTCACTGGAACTTTAATTGAAATTCAAACGCATTGTCAGTTCTAAGCCGATGAATTTGGTATTTTACGACGGAGAGTTGGCATGATCGATTTCTGCTTTGCAATCGTCAAACTTGTTGAATTTTAATGGCATGTTTTTGTTATTCGTATTTGATATTTGCAAAACATCAATTAAATAGCGTAGAATGTTAATTAGAGTATTTTTATATATAATTGTAATACTTTTGAATATTTACTTTAACTTTAAATATAAATTAATACCATTTATAGCGAGAGATATAATGTGTACAAGTACTAATAAATAGTAGTAATAATTTTTCTGAATTTTAATTGCAATATTTTTGGATCTTGAAATATTAATTCCGTTAAGTAATGTTTGGAATTTTTTGGAATTTCGGTTGCAATATTTCTCAATTGGTTTACGATGCCATCGAACACAAGTAACGGAAATGTTCGTTTGGTAAAGCTGAGATACGTAATGGTTTTAAAAGTTTATTTTTATAGCAACAGTAAGAAACGTGATATACAAGTCGTTGCATTTTACTGCATTACATCGTAAAATTTATAGAGGTGTACACGAAAAAGCTGTATCTGAGCAATGTGTTTCGCCATCAGTGACATAAGGCGGACGACATCAATATTCGAGTATTGACGCAGTGCGATGGATGTGCATTGTCATGGCAATGAATTCGAACTATAAATTTAAAGCAGAAGGGAGGTGTTACAATTTATGAATGCCTTTGACAGATTGGACTTCGGATTATAAATCACCTAATTATCATAAATATTTTGTACCGTTGTATCGCTATACCAATACACGGATCACTCATGCTTGTTTCATAACACGACATTCTTCAACCTAACTATTATATAAATTTATCTCTATTTATCCGATAAATGTTTATTTTACAAAGAAATTAACATAATTTCATTTAACAAGACGAATGAAATAGTTGTGAGTACTAATTGTTGCGTGATTAGCTTATTTTTTAATACGGTCGTCAGTAGTAAATTGCTGTTTACAAATATTTCTGGTTATACAAACTGGGCTTAAAAGTAATACAATTGAAAAAGTTTCACTATTGTAAATTAAAGAAGATTCTAACGTAGCTTCAGAGGATTCGAAAATTATAATTACTTCAAACACTGTACAACAAAGTTTGGTAAATTTTATGTTCAGCAATTGGTTATCATACTGTCAAAAAGGCTTAAAAGTCATGAAATTTGAATCATTCTACTTCTTTTACTTATAAACATATCACACAAGAATTTTTAGTATATTATATACTGATATGTTACATGAAATATTTTATATCCAAAGATAATAAACTAATAAAGTAATATAACAATTTTATATTTCTTTCTTAATATTTTTTAACCGATATTTTATAAATGAAATATCGTATTTCTTAAAATAACAATACTTAAAACTAAAACTTAACATACTGTACAAAAATGATAATAATTGTAATGGTATGACGAAGACAATTAAGTTATATGCAATCACATTTTTATGTGGTTAAAAATCAACGTTAATTCGATTGAAAATAATAATGTCTCAAAAAATTACAAAAATAAAATAAAATATAAAATGTAATATGAAATAATACTTTGTCGTATTATGTAATACAATTACATAAGAACATGCAGTTACTGTAATGTAATAGCATGACATGTATATAATATAATACCGAATGTAGTAAAAGTAAAGCTAATGTTACAAAATATTGTATAAAATCAAGTATTAATATCGTGAAAATGAAAGCAGCATCGATCCCAATCGCGAGAACAACGTCTGTAACATCCAATCGTGTTACATTCACTTTCATCCTTTATCCCGCATTCCTTCTCCTCCTCTTTGCCTTTTCTTCCATAGCCTAGCAGATACCCCCTAATATTTTTGTTCTCTCTGTCTTCGTAATATTTCGATTGCGTCCTTTGTCCCTTTTGTTTCGTAGAACGTGCTGGGATGGGCTGGTGTTTTGCAGAAGATAATAAAGCGTATTCTGGCCCCTACCCATTGCCCCACCAATCCTCCACCCTGCTTCCTGCGAAAACGATACGCGGTTCCTGCCATAAAAATCTTTCGGTAGGAAGCCACGGCACAGGACCGTACGCGTCATTTCTGAGTGCACTCTAATTATTCACGCACGACGAATCACATCCATGGAAATAAAAGAAAGTCGAACGTTCTCATCCACTTTCCATGGAAACCATTTTTCAATATCACTCGGTTCCTCCGATTAGCAGAAGCCTTCGAGCTACGCTATCTCTCTGCTACCCTATGCTTTATCCTCCAACATTTCTTCCAAACGAAATATCACGGACTTCATCGACGCTCAACAGAATTTCCCAGAATAATGTACTCTTGCCCGTTTACCATTTAATTATTCCTTTATTTGTTACTATTATTTTCCCTCTGCCTCCTTCTCTCTCTCACTGCTACTCCAGGTTCCGTTTTCCAATATCTCTTGCAAAGGAAATATCATTGACCTCATCAACGAGCCGAAAAATTGGTCGGATAAGTACATTTTTAACGATTTCCCATTTATTTTTTAATATTATAATACTTTTTATCTTAAGGTCTATTACTAAGGAAATTTCATAGATCTCATAATTAATCCATAAAGTTTGCCAGGCTAGTGTATTTTTAACGATTCGCTATTTATTTATTAACATTATAACTATTTTTCTTTTCATATCTCTTGCAAAGGAAATTTTATACATCTCATTATCGATCCATAAAATTGGCAAGATGTGTAGTGTATTTTTAACGATTCACTAATTATTTCTCTTTAATATCTCTTGCAAAGGAAATTTCATAGGTCTCATCAATTAGCCAGACTAGTGTATTATTACCGATTTATCATTTATCTGTTAATATCATAATGTTTTCTCTCTTAATATCTGTTGCAAAGGAAATTTCATGGACTTCATCGATAATCCATATAATTAGCCAGACCGGTGAACTTTTAGCATTCGTTTATTTCTTGCTTTATTTTTATTATTAATTTATTTTTTGTCTGCTACTCCATGCTTCGTCCTCCAATATCTCTTACAAAGGAAATATCATAAAGTTCATCAACGATTCGCAGAACTGGCCAGACTAGTATACCTTCAGCCACTTACCATTTATCTATTATTATTATTTTCCCTCTCTCAACGTGTCTGCCAAAAGCAATACCATGGACTTCATTAAGGATCCGCGAAATTGGCCAGACTGGCGTACTTTTAGCCACCTATCGTTCATTTATCTATTATTATCTTCCTGTCTCTACGTTTCTGGCAAAAGGAAATATCATGGTGGCCAGACTAGTGTACTCTCACCCATTCACCATTCATTTATTCATTTATTTACGACTATTATTAATTTCTTTCCTCGCTGCTACTCCAGGCTTCATCCTCCAATATTCCTTACAAAGGAAATACCATGCACTTCATCAACGATCCATAGACCTGGCCAGACTAGTGCATTTTTAGCCACTTTAGCCAGCTCTGATTTATTCGTTTGATTATTATTCTCGTTTATTTATTTATTTCCTCCACACCGAGCCGGAACCTCGACGATTATACGAGAAGACAGCCCGTGGTACCGCGGAGTAAATCTCTGTTTGTGGATCGCGTCGGCAAATAGACCGTCAGAATTTTAATTAAAATCAGATGCAATGCAAACGAAACTTAATTTCATTATCGTCGTTTTAATTAATACACCCGGCGGAAAGGGTACAATACGTGGCCCGGGATCCCGTGTTTATCGTACGAACTCCGCGTTCTGTCCTTCTTCACAGGGACCATCGTAGCGAGCAAACGATTACTTCCTATTTGAATTTTTCACGCGATACCCTAAACCTCGTACACTCGTCAGGACACCTAGAAGAACTCATTTCCACTGTGACTTCTAGCCGCTTGATTTAATTGACTCGTACGGCATTAGTAAGCAGTGATCCGCATTACGATAAAACAAGAACAAAATAGAATGAGAATAAATATACAAAGAAAATATTAATTTATTTTTATTTCTTGTATATTTATCCTAATCTGATGCGTGACTGTTTTTAATATATATTCATAAAATATAATCATTCATAATATAATGTATAATCTATACAGTCACGCAGCAGATTAGGATAAATATACAAGAAATAAAAACATATTAATATTTTCTTTGTAGATTTATTCTCTTCCCATTCCAATCTTCATTTTTATATACACCATAATATATATCGTCATTATTCATATTACATATGTATATACTCCATTTTTTTTCCTTTACCTTAAATTTGCTTTTATTCTTTATACGTATATCCCATGCTGCTGTGTGATTGTTTTTAATTTATAATCATTCTAGCTTATCCTATGTTTGATAACTCTGATATGCAAAAACTTGGAATAATTGAAAATCCTATATCGCAACCTTTAAGAGACTTGCACCCTATCAGTTAGGAGAGCAGCGACTTGTATTTCAAAATAAAATTCATTACGCTTTTGGTCATTGACAAGAAAAAGAAAAACACAACCCTGGAACAGTCTGCATATACAATTACGTTCCCCTCATTCAAAAAACCAATCAGAATTTTATCAAAAGCAGCATACACGCATATCTTTGATATTTTCAGAACCCAAAATTCAAAACTCAGTTGTTGTTCCGGTTCAAACACTGCAACTCTCTCAATTGGAGTTTCACGGGGTTGTAAGGCCCCTCTACACTGACGCGGCAGGGTCTAGGATGCGATCTAACCAAACCTAAACGATCTAGACCCGTTTAGGGTTTCGAATAAACCAATCTCCAACTCGACTAGGAAAGTTCGGTCTCTGGATCGAACATCTCTAATTCTAGGATCAACTCGTCGATGACTGCTTAACCCTTACGCTACGGTGGGTCTCGCCGCGGAGTCAAAGGTGCAGAAGCATTACGCGAACGAAGTCTTTAGCATTCGGGACCAATTTTTTTGAAAAATGAAAGAAAGAAGAAATCAACCATCGCAATACTGCTTGCAATTCTTTGCGAAGAGAGCTAAACGCTTGCAATTTTTTTGCGAAAAGAGCTAAGCAGAACGATAGCACCTGTCTTAATCTTTGGCACCATTTTGGTGGTCAGTGACTATAGGTACCCGTGGTGTATAGGTGGCGTCTCGTGACCGGTAACTATAGTCACCCATAGTAGCGAAACGGTTAAAAAGAAACCTACCCGCGCTCAATCTCGTTCCTCTGTCTCTCTTCGTGCGGTATCCTAAGGTCTGAAATTTCCAGAAACGCTGGTGAAGAGAACTGGCTCCGTGTCCGCGATCCTGGGACCGAACTGTCTGCGATGGCTCGTCTGCCTACTCGAGCGATCTCGACAGTGGCAACTTTTCTTCCGACGTCTGGCCAAAGTGCTTCATCACTGCCGGCATTTATGGCCAATAAAACTGGCCGGGGACAATTCCAGTTCGATTATTTGCTCGTTTCCATATCGCCGGGCCTCTCGATTCATCTTTTCCACGGCTAGCGCGAACGCCGGGCTTTTAATGTGTCCATGCTCGTCCTTCGTGCGCAGCGCCCTCCTCGTCTTTCGCGAAACCGATCGAAGCGGCGGAATCGGTATCCGATTCGAATAAACGAAACTCGATTATTATCGGCCGGCCCGGTGGATATTACTGGTATCAATATTTGCCCGGACGAAATAAAATCGTGTTTGCTAAATTTTAAATGATGCCTGAATGATAAAAACGCGGAGAGGGATGGAGACGGCGGGAGAGGCTGGCACGGGTTGGGGATACTCGTCGTAGGGGGATGCGAATTTCACGAGGTTACCTGGAATGTAAAGAGCGTGATTGGAATATGGTGATTCCTGCGGGTTTATGAGAGACTGTTGGTGTTTGTTTGTTTGGCTTGCTCGATTTTCGTTTGCGTTAACAATATGATGTGGGGTGAGAACAGGGAATCAGGTTGGGGATGTTGAGACGGAGATGAAAAAAAAGTTCACCGTGAATGTCTTTTGGTTTGAGGTACGGTATTGTTCAAATATCCTAGTGCAGGTTTAACCATTTGTACTCGAGTAGCAACTGCCTATCACCATGAAATTTTGAAGACCCATATTAATTAATAGATCAAATTTAACATAATATAACAATATACAAATCAAATAATTCTACGTGTTAATTATTATACGATTCTTTATTTACCACTTGAAAAAATAATGTCAGTTTTATACCTGAAAGTCTATAAATTTCTACTCTTGTTTAACCAAAAGATCGCCGTGTGCAAAGGGTTAAAAGATGGTCCAGAATATCGGATAATAAAATAAACCCGAGTTGGACGAGAATTTTATTCCGTTTTAAACAATAAATTAAACAGGATTAGTATATTTTTATTAACAGAGGAATCGCATAATATAAAAATATAAGAGAATAGTAATAATTCGATTCAATTTGTTGTTATAGGATCAGATTACATATGCAGCTATTGCAATATTTCGAGGTGCGTCTAAAAACATCCCATGATGCATCAATTGTGGGTTTAAAAGATGGTAGTTACATATTTGAACTAAAGAATTATATTTGTAAGGTATAAAATAATATAATAAGTATATTGATTGAAATTATCTTCTGTCACTGTGCACTCAGCTTTTATTTTTTGTCACACGTCTCACTTATACACACACATCTCACGACTGGCTCTTCTCTCATGTTTTTTCCCGAATGTATGAAACAAATAACAGTCACCCATGAAATCAACACTCACACAGGTAACCCTCCTATAACACGGTAGAATTGTGTTATACGAGACTCAGAGCCAGTACAAAAAAGGGGTTTCGTTCCGAAACTATAATGAAAACAAACATTCTTTTTTCATTCCGTAAAAGCAACTTAATCTTTATTAAAAATATAAATGTGTGCTCACGATCAAACGAGAACGTTTTTTTGGTTGAACGATATCACCTTCTCTTTTAGAACCTTTTCCTTCATTTAGATTTTTTCCACCTTCTATCTCCTTTAAATAATCTGTAATTTTGGTTTATTTGCTGGTTTCTACAAGGTCATTGTAGATTTCACTGATCTTAATACATTCGATAATTTGTTTATACATTTTTATATAAAGCCACTATCGTTTGTTATTCCTTCTCGTCGTTATTTTAAGATAATTTAGTTTTTAAATGTGTTAAACAAAAATTATATTATCTAGTGCTGTAGAAGTACAGTGTTGTACAAATGTTTTCGTAATTTTTTTTATCGTGTTAGAGGGAAACCGTGTTATAAGATGTGCTGTAGGAGGGCTAACTGTATTTAAATGTTTTATTATTTGAGTAATTTATTGGAGGATTGGGCCTCTGTCTAATTGCGTTGATGTTCAAATACTTTGCTTTCGTTTTGGTGTGGAAATAATATGTTATTTGAATCATCTGGTATTTAAATGTAATTTATATATTCTACAATTTAAATTATTTACTGTTATATCGTTGTAGTAGTTTAATTCTTTGATGTCTGATTTATGCTAGGTATGGATTAAGTCACTTATTCGGAACCTAATCCTAGTATTCGTATGTTTCAGTGTTCATATGTTTTACTACTTAAATATTTTGCTATTCGTGTGTTTTAATAGTCTAATAACTTAATATCTAAACACTTTAGAAATCAAATGTTTCGTTACTCTATTTTTTTATTTTCACTACACTGTTCTACTGTTCCAATATTCATTATTTTAATATTCTATTCTATTAACATTATTTGAACGTTCTACTACTTTAACGTTCTGAAGTAAATTCAAATATCGTAATTTAATAGTCTAATAATTTAATATTTCACTGTTCAAGGATTCCGCTATTCGAATGTTCCATTATATAAATTATTTAATCATTTTGCTATTTAAGTAATTTAATATTTAAATACTCCATTAGTCAAATATTTCCCTATTTAAATTATCTATTATTAATATTCTACTAATTTAAATATCGATCTATTCGAACGTTTCGCTATTAATTATTCTACTATTCTGATAATTCGCTATCAAAGCCTTCTACTATTCGAGTATTCCTCCATCCTAATCGTTCTAAGAGAAAATCATTAATTCCTTCTAACAAGTTCCTTTCACCCAAAGATATATATATATATATATATATCCTATTTCTACTTAATCGTAAGAAGCAACACGATATCAAAATTGTATATCGGAATATTAATTTGTTATATTTCAACAAAGTCCGTTAAAGTGCCGTTTCTACCATTTTCATAATATGGAACCAACGTAATTGGGAAATTAATTCAAATGACATTGAGCACGTAGCTAACATTAAATTGCCGAAGGAAAAGTTCGCATCGATTCGCCATAAAAACTTAAGCTAAGGTCGGTCGAGCTCGTATTTTCAGTAGATGGAATATGCAAGTTGCCGTAAAGCCAGACGCATAAGTAACAAAGAAACATGTTTACAACGAAAATAATAAAAGCTGCCGGAAAGTTGACTGTCGAGTGACCTTTTACAACGTTCGTTAAAAAAGTTTAAATTGTCACATGCACAATATTTGCCTCGCACTAATATCCTTTTCAACGTGTTTATTTTACAACGCTGCATCGTGTACGACTACGCAGCTTGATTATTGCAGGTCGTTTTATGCTCCTAAATTCTGAATATTCCAGATGACTTTTGAAGTTCGCGTTACTTTCTTGTTTACGTGTAAAGCGTCTGTTTATATTAAAATGAAATGCGTTCAAACGTTTCCATATGTATACGACGTATTCCGTTCAATTCTATTTATTTTTCCTTTTCGGATAAAAAATGAAATGCAATATTTATCTTTATATCTTTTTTTTTTTATCACGTAGGAATGTTTACGAGACTAGAAAGAAACACCATTGTCACAAATGGAAGTAAATTATTACCACGCTCTTCCAACTTTGGTCGTTGCATCCTTGCGATCGTGTAGACAACTTGTTAATTCATCATGTAAATCGTATACCCGTAGAACGAGTTCGACTACTTTCAATAATCGACACGTAATATGCAAATAAGTCGATAACGCGGAAATATATGGAAAGAAACGTATTTGTATATGCAGATTTGATTTATCGATAAATTCCATTAGTAAAGGAAATATGTTCATTCAGAGAAATGTGCGAAACGTTATTTTAGTTGCTCGTTTTTCGTTACTAATTCCAATACCTGTTACATTATTACATTGTATTAAATTTAATATATTAATTAATATCGGTCTCCAAAATTTTTATTAAATAGTGACTGAAGGGTTAATATTTCTTAAATATTATGATTAGATTTCGACGATTTGTATATTTCCTCCCAGCTATTAGGGTGGCCAAAAAATAATATCGATACTTTTGCTATAAAATCGTAATTAACCACATTGATTTTCAACAAATAATTCCAATTAAAAACATTTCATACAATTCTAATCACAATGTACAATCTTAAAATACTTTATTTTCAAATGTAAACAAATTTTAATTTTTTATTGTGATATAATTATAATTTTATCTAATTCGAATATAGTATGATATAATTTTAGTTGTGACTAATATTTTTGTATTTTTTAATTTACACTTTTTCCATAAAAATTTCGAATATATTATTCTACTGTCGAGATTAGAATTCAAAACTGCCGCCAAAAATATCCAGTAGTTCCACGGGAATGCTGACCAATGAACTGCCTAACCTCAAATACCATCGTGTTTTCGAGTGTCAACAAAATGGCTCTCGATACGTTTCCGGTCCCATCGTCGATTGCTCGACACAACAGGCATAAAGTTTCAATCTGTGCCAAATGAAAATTCCAACGCGGAAATAGGAAGCGGCGCTGGGTGTTTAATTCGCATCTATATCCCGGAATTCGAATTAAATGGGGGACATTTAACCAGAGTACACGCGCAGGGGCGAGTAGGGAAAAAAAAGAAGGGGGTAAAAGAAAATGACGGCGTGGATTAACGGGAATTCATTTGTCGAGGCGAAAACGATCCTGCGAACAATTTCATCGGTCCCTTTAGCCGGGACAAATTTCGAGTGTCGCGGGTAGGTTGTCAAAGCCACCTGCTGTAATTGCCAATTACATTGGCCGTTTTCACCCGCGTGTCAAATGACTCTGCGTTTTTTCGCTAAGTATCCAGATGCTGCACATTCTGCGGATCCACGATCATTTAGGAGATTAGAAACCGCGCGACGACACGTTAAGATAATTCGCTGACATCTCTCAGATGGGTTTATTAATTGTGTCATTACGATCTTTTTTTCTTGAATAATCATTATTAGAACACAATGTTTGTACATAATTTTTTGGGCTTATTAATTGTGTCATATTATATTTTTTTATGATTCTTATTAAAGCATAGCGTTGGTACCGAATCTTTTATATTTTTTGTTCCTAAATAACTATATATTTAATACCTTTATACATTATATATTAAAAATTGATTGCAGTTTGTAGAAATTTCAAGAATATTTTAATTTTAATAGTATTTGTTTAATATTTTCCTTTTTCTTCCATTTCATTAACAGGGTGTTTTATAACTATTGCAATGTAGCGATAGGAATAATTACATTGAATTTATTAATCATTATGCCATTATTGATATTTTATGTTGCTCGTATCAGATTTCATAAATTTGTTATTCTGATCATATTATTTTAAATTTCAAACTCGGTTTATAACTTGTTATTTTAAACTTAATTATCGATTGGTGAAAATTGTTTGATACGTACATTCTACAGAATCGAAAATTAATTATAGAATAATAGGAAACTGATGAAAATCGCATTTTAATATCTCTATTGATCGCAGTATAATTCCTACCGATATTATCGGTAAAACAATTATTCTCATTAGTATACTATGATTGGAACAAATATAATTATAATCGCAATATAAAATTCGCTAATCCAGGCACAATTATTTTCTACGAAATAATAATTATTCCATATGATAATACAATTATTTATAAAATTTTGCGTATGAATTTTAAAAAATTTACAACTAATCGACGTATAATTAAACAATCGGAAGAGACGATTAACATCTTATTATACTTATATAATATGATAGTAACTGTTAATAATGCAATAATATAAAAGTGATATAACAATACATTTAATAATAATGAAACAATATAATAATAACTAATATAACAAATGTAATTGTAACATATATTTGATCATAATTATACGCATATATATTTATTTAAGTACAGATAATGAATATGAACAATTAATCAATAATTATTCTCATTAACACGTTCCATCTTAACAAAATATACCTATCGAAATCGCGACACAAAATTCATCGATTGAGGTTTTAAATTAGTACCAACCAATAAGCTCTTCATCCCCCAGACAAAGAACGCTGTTACCTCGCGAATTAATTGGACGTGGTCGCGTTGTGTCGCTTGAAATTGCCCCGAGAAGAATCTGGTCTCGTTCTTGGAATCTAAAATCAAATCGATGGTCCAGCACCACCGTTGGAATGTAATTCGATCGGGAGAAAAATCCAATAAACACATTCCACGGTGGCAAGGCATATTAGCATAAAACGACTTTCTTCTTTTCTGCCTTCTGTCCGTCCCCGTGAATACGAATATTCCTGCTCGCTCGAATCGGCAAAGAAACTTATTTATGTTCGATGCTCCACCATACCGTGAATATATACACGAGGCTATCAGCCCCGTGGAAAAAACGTATAAATTAACGCCATAGAACGTTTCACAAATAATTGCGTCCGCATGCAAATCACGTTTTACCATTTTTCTTCGATTAAGATACCATCGTGGATACATAGTTCCTACATTTTTCAGTGAAACCATATTAATAACCTCGTAATTAATTTCGGTGATAACATCTGTTTATTCGAAACAGAAGTTTCTTCGGTCGCGACTCCAAGGTTTCACAAATCAGGCAAATTTTTGGTATTTTCTTGGATTCTTGGAAATGTTTGGGAATCGAGGTTTCAGTTAGGTCTCTCAATTTTGAACTCGTTATTGCGCGATGTGGCTTGAAAATTTGCTCTTTTCCAAATGTAGCTGTAATTACGATGTTTCAAAAGTAAATCACTTTTTTTTGTTTCGTCATTTTACTGAATTGTAATAAATTCCGATGAATCGTGGCTTTTTTATAGGACTAAATGTTTGAATTTATGTGTATACATTTTCATGAATGGTAATAAATTAAGATTTATGGTAAATCTTGAACTTAAACTTATTTTATCTTATATCGTAGTATCTTAAATTATTTAAATATATAGTTTAGATCTATAAAGAAAGGAAATTTATGTGATATTATTATGTGAATATTATGTTAATGAAACAATTTTTCTATTATAGTAATAAAGTAATAAGATAAATGATCCATTAATCATCTCAGATTAATTCTATTTCCTGATAATAAAACAAAACTATAAAAATTAGAACGATTTTTATCTAGATCCAATTGAAAGAAA
>NIJG01000085.1:401395-412954 GCA_002201625.1 Euglossa dilemma | reverse complement strand
GATATTATTTAATATCAGATTCTTCCATTTCTAAATTTTATAAACATAATTGTTAATGTTTAACGTGATATATTATAAATTAAAGATTATAGATGGTGTATTAAAATTATATTAAAATTTATTGACATATCCAAAATAATTCGCTTAATTAAAATTGAATAAACAATTTAATTCTTACCAATTAAAAAATTCGCATTCGTTTAATGCAATAGTTCCACGAAACATTCAAAAATTATATATTAGGTTGAGTCAAATGAAATCCATTATTTTTGTAATTTTAAATGGATTCTTTTATCCGAAACCTAATATGATCCTCCACTACATATTTCGTAACTACCAATTATTCATAATTTCACAGACTCACCAACACAGCTTTCCACCACGATTTAGCAGCGATACAAATTTTATTACATCGTTCTATATACATTTCTACGGCACATGCGACGATAAATATCGCAATTTCAGCTGGAAGACATTTACCGTCCCATCGACGAAAACGTCGTTTGACCATTAAAGAAGGATTACTTGTATCAAGGATCATTCCTTGCCGCCATATTTCCTCGGCTCAGTTTCCCATAAATTTGTACACACGCAGAGAAAATCTCATACGGTTTCGCGTGTCTGATAGGTCTGTATGCACAGAAGCATAGATGGCCCCCGTGTGTTTCGACGGCGCTTCAGCCGTATCCGCATGCATCGACACATATCCAAGCAATCTCGTACATTCGGAAGGAGTGGTGCGTACAGTGTCGCACACCTGCACAGGCGTCCCCGAACGGAGTCGCATCTATGCGATCTCCAAGCACGGTTTAAGACGGCAGTCTGCCGGTGCCCTGGCATTCCCGCGGGTCGTTGAACTTGGTGATCATGCTGGAAGCCTGTGTGCGAATATCTCCTCCCTTCCGTCTTCCTTTCTTCAACGAACACGTCCCAGTTGTGTGCATCTGTACACAAACGCGGCCGTAAGAAGATCGAAAATGCGCGCCGAGGGAGCGGCGTGTCTGTATTGTAGATGCAGATGTCGCTGTTTTAGCGCTTAGGTGGTGCTCCTTAGAGGTTACGCCGGGTCCCGCGACGTGTGACACCTTATGAGCGTTTTACGATCGTCGCTGATTTAAGAAGCTGCTTTCCCGGATAACCACCGGTTACTCTCCGCTCGTTACGATCATTTCACCTGTTAGTTTGATAACAGACACGATTTACCGAACGCCTCGGCCGGTAATTAACGTACGAGTCGTGCCCGATAGCACGCTCGCCCCGACGATTAAACCGATTTAACCGATAGAGCCGATCAATTTGCCGCTTTTACCCGAAGTTTTGCTGCTCGCACTGTTCACCGGCTAAGATATTCGAGACACTGTTAACATCTGTTTGCGCACGCCTCGCTATCGTTCCGTTTTATCTCTGATCGTGAAAGCAGATACTTCATTGTTTCGTGCGTTCGTTCCTTGTAACGTTAATACGAGAACTTTATGAGCCGTATCAGTGTCGCACATACCGTGTTACTGCGGAATGTAAAAGTGAATTCTGTTCGAACCGCGAGCTCGCATGTGCAAATGTTCACCAGGGTAATAGCTCATTGCTAGTTAATTGTAAGATTTTAATATCTTCCTTGTGCAAACAAGCTTTATGTTTGCATCTTCTAGGCGTATGTTTATTTCTTCTGTCTAGTTTATGCATTGGATACTTTGTCTTAGATGACATGATCAGGTGACACGTTGTTAACATTAGTGTTCTTGTAGTAAATAGGTTAAATTGTTAGAATGAAATTTATGGATATGATGAAAGTATAGAATTGACATTGAAGGTGGAATTGAAGAAGAAATTACTGTTGTTACGTCAAAATGCATATCCATCATGGAAGTATAGAATTGACATTGCACACAAAATTAAAGGATAAATTACTATTGCTACGACAAAATGCATATTCAACACTGAAGTAGAGACTTTAAATTGAAGGTTGAATTAAAGAATAAATTATTATTGTTACAGCAAAATGTATATTCAACACTAGAGAGTTTAAATTGAAGGAAAAATTAAAGTGTAAATTACTATTGTTATGATGAAATGTATATCCAACGTAGAGACATAGAATTTGCATTGAAGGAAAAGTTAAACGCTAAGTTTAATTTTTATTGCTGCGAGTAAATTTATGTGCATTATGAAAAGACAGTGTCTATATTGAAGTAATAGCTAAAGAACAGATCATTGTTGTTTTGATGTAATATATACCTATTATGGCAATACATAATTAACATTGAGGCAAAAGTTGACGGTTAAGCTGCTACAGTTATGATAAGATTTATATTCATCAAGGATATTCAAAGTTTACATTGAAATAAAAATTAAAAATTAAATTATTATTGCTATGATAATTCAGAATTTGTATTGGAATAAGAATTAATACATATAACAAAATTTACATTTATGATGGAAGTTTAAAATTTTCATTGTAATAAAAATTAAAGGTTAAATTACTATTTCTATAATGAAATTCATATCTGCCAAGGAAATTCAAAATTGTATTGAAATAAAATGAAAGATGAAAATACAATATGTTATTTATGTAGAATTATAAATTGAATTGGCATTGCTGGGAAAAGATTTATATCTACCATGAAAATACAGAATTTATATTGAAGTAAAAATTACGTATTAAATCACTACTGGTATGAAAAGATTTATATCCACCATGGAAATACAGAATTTATATTGAAGTGAAAATGAACAATAAATTACTATTGGTATGAAAAGATTTATATCAACCATGAAACTACAGAATTCACATTAAAATAAAAATTAAAGATCCAATTACTATCCCTGTGATAAATCTTATATCCATTATAGAAGTACAGAATGTGTATTAAAAGAAGCTGAAATAAATACATCAACTTACGTACAGAAACCATACACAAAATAAACTCTGCATAATATAATTTAATAAAAAATGATGTTATATCACACATTAGACATCATTCACACCGAATTTTTGATAATTAAAGGCACAAAATATTAATTCCAAAAAATCTGCAAGAAATTGAAATTGCCAAAAATCAAAATCATTTCTGTATGAGTAAAGAAATGAAACATCAATGTCCTATATTGATTCAATAGTAAAACACAAATAATTTATGTACCATATCCTTTTTGAATTGTTCAGATTCAGTAGGCTGGGTGTAGGTTTCCAAGATGATGAGACCAAATGTTAAACTAGTTAACCGTGTAAAAGCAATTAACATGTTCAACTGGTTCTTCGTTAAGCGGCATTGCTCCCTTGATAATGACATACGAGTTTTACCCTGGTTCCACCTCGAACCACACTTTCGCGAATGTATGAGTGTAAATCAATGGACGATCGTGATCCACGGAGGGTGAAAGCTCGGCGTCGTTCTTTTTTCTCCATCGACTGCAAGGAAGCGTTTAGAATGACTGTCTCTGAATGCTTGCTGACTTCACTGTTGAGATCTCGAGCGTGTAACGATCCCTGTAATGATCGGCTGAGTTGATGATGCATTTAGTCTCCGGAAATCAATCTCGGTTCATGCAAGATTGGAACTGGATTTTCTCTCTGCAGTAAGTACTTCCCTCTTGTTTTTTCTCGTTCACTGAGCGAAATATTTTTGTACCAACGAATAAATAAATTCTGGTATTATTCGTGACTTTTCTCGTGATATAAGAGTAGGTTTCACTACTCAAATCATTATAGTTATGAATGTAATATAGGAAAATGTTGATATCTATTGTTATTAAATTAAATTGATTTTTTTCATGATTGATATTTAATAATATCGTGGTGCGAATGAGAAACTTTTATTTGGAGGTGTTAATACATTTTTGAGTCTTTGGATTTCTTATTAATAATAATAATAATAATAATAATATTTTGTAAGAATCGCTGAGAAAATGATTATAATTATAATTATAAGACGAAAAGATTTAATTTAGACATTTGTAATATAAAATGTAGGAAATATAGAGGGGTTAAATTAATGTGCAATAATATGTAATCAATGAGTTAACATCATCAAATCAGGTTTTAAATTTTAAGGCAGTATTACTAAATTCTTTAATGAATAATTAAAATTTATTATCTATTGATTACATTGAATTTATTGTTACAATAAATTACAAAGACAAATGAGATTTGGTGTATCATGAAATTATTATTATTTTTTTTTTCATAGAATAATTCAGTAGAATTATATTATATGAAATGGATTGAATATAATAATTCAAGACTTTCATCGTAGAAATTGTTATTATATCTATCTTGCATAAATTTGGTTGATTAAGTAATTATAATGAAATGAATATATTATATTTCTATGTTATTTTTGCAAACAACAAAATACGAAGAAGGGATAATATCCTGTTTCAGCATTTCTAAATCTCTGTTACACCAACATCAAACAATTTCATTGTCTGGCGATTGCAATTGTATATTTAACAATATGCGACTATGATGTGACTTGTTTCATACAATAGCATATGATATGATTGAAACTTTGGATGCCTGTATTGTAACCACGTTGCGTCTAAATTCCAAATGCAATAGCCTCATATGCAGGCAACGAGATGTGAATTTCCTGTGACAAATACCCGATATTTGTCAGGTTTAAATTTTCTAATGGACGATTCACATTAAAAATCACTTTCTTTGGAAGAAATTACACGAAGAAGTATCGAATACTTAATAAACCACGATCGTTTTTGCAATACAAGTATCACCGGTTTGTCACCTAAGTACTAACTTGAACTGCTCGAATTACGTTTATAAGATAAATTAAGATAAATTACGCAAAATTCAATTATTATTATATCGAATCCAATATATTCTATACAAGTTTAGATAAAAATTAGAATTTAAGCTAAAAAATAATTTCACGTTCTATCAAATCACTATTTTTGCATTGCACACACGATACCTTCATCTACTGTCAAATCACGTATTTTTGTAATAGTATTCAATAGTTCTAGAATTATTCAAATCAACCTCAAATCGAGTTACTGAAAATCCAACCATCGCTGCATCAGATTCGAAATATCGCATAGAGATCCAGATAAAATGAAAAACTAACGCGATAACTTATACCTTCATCAAACCTGGCGCTTTCCTAGCAGACGTGACAACATTTCCCATTACCCCTTGGAGCATGGAAGTTTCATGGGGGTCGACATGGAGAACCCTTTCGATTCGTATCAGAGGAAATTGCAGGTTCACGCGATTTCGACGACGGAACAAGTTATTCGAGCGATCGCTCTAACTCCTTGCCAGGGATATTCAAACGAAATCGCAGCTTTTTGGAAGGTATTCCTCGCGATTTGCCGGCACACGCGTCAGAGGAATATGGCGTGGATCGAATGGCAATACGAGACGGCTTATCTCCTCTGCCGCTCTTTTTATTACCCTCTCGGGCTCACTTTCGCGGAGGATCCCGACAGCCAGGCTAAGGATAGACTCCTCCCTGAGACTAGTTTCGCTCCTTTTTTACCGCCCAGCTGTTATTTCGCCGCCTTCGAATTGCCTTGGTCCGCCAAGATGCAAAGTCTCCCGCGGAGCTTCCTGATCCGGATTAACTCGGTGGAAAGCGGCTAACGGTATCAAACGTTTTTACACCAGACGAGAGTTCGGTTATTTGGTCGTGACGAGTCCGGAGCGAGCACCGCGACGCCGTCTTTTGCCTAGTGGCGCGGAATGGCGTCTGTCCCGATGGCAGCGAATTTTTCCACTTCCTCCGACATTGTGTCAGCCTCGTCGCCGAGGTTTAGTAATCCTTTTTCACTTTCTATGCGCTTTTTTTCTCGGTATGCGTGGAATTTTTCCCCGTCACAGCCACGATCGAGATGGAATGTGACAGATGTGATTTAGGGATGCGTACGTTCAGTTCTTTTTCAGTTCTCTGTGTACTTCGTTCAGGGAGGTGTGCCCTTCGGGCAGGTAATGAAGTTTGCCAAGGATTTGAAAAGTTAGTTCTTCAAATAACGATTATAATTACATTTCTTATATTTAGAATATATTAGTTACTTTGAAAAAGAAAAAAAAAAAAAGATGGAATAAGAGGAAGTACCAAATAATTAATTATAGATAAAGGTAGCTCTCCTACAGCATCTTACACACGGTTTCTCTCTAGCACGATAAAAAAATTGCGAAAATCTTTGTACGACACTGTACTTTTATAGCACTAGATAATGTGATTATTGTTTAACACATTTAGAAACTAAATTACCTTGCAATAATGACGGGAAGGAATAATGAACTATATAGGCTTTACGTGGAACTGTATAAACAAATTACCTAATGTATCAAGATTAGTGAAATCTACAATGACCTTGTAGATATCACCGTACAAACCAAGTTACGGATTTGTTTAAAGAGGATAGACGGTGCAAAAAATTTAAATGAAAAAAAATGTAAAAGTGAAGGTGATATCGTTCAACCAAAAAAATGGTCAATTGAGCTGTGGTAGGATTGATGTGATTGAATTATATATTCCTACAACGTGGCCACCAACAAATGAAAAACTGAAGAGTGGTAATTTAAAATTACTCAACGATGCGTGGAGTATCGCAGTAGAATAATTCTACGTCTTAATTTCTATACAATTTCTTATTTAATTAAAAATTTTGACAAGGAGTTTTAGAATTATTATTCCTTTGTAAAAATAGAATGAAAAAATCACTGAATGCAAAGGGTTAATATACAGATAATTAATTTTTCAATTTTTCTCTTATTCCATTTTTTTAAGATTCTTCTTTCCCTTTTTTTTCATTCATCCGTCATATGACTGGTCATGATAAGTTTAATAGAATCAATATTCGAGATGAAAATTTTTTTAGTAAATCGGTGCAGCTCATATTTACGCATATCTGTATTCATAATCGGTGCTCAGTCGCACACATTGCACGGCATATTGTGAATTCACTATTTCTCATGTTCAGATTGATACAATAGGTAAGGTTATCCCATGTTACAGATTCATTGCTTTTCATGCGTGCAGTATATTCATATTTAATCTTTTGTAGTTCATTGTAACGGTTCATTTCATTTCCATCCATAATATTATAACAAGCGTCTTTTAAAAGAGATCTACAGATATAACCTTATATGGTAGACGTGTTATTTTCATTAAATTAAGTATGGTATTTCGATAATAAGGAATAATTTCATCAAATATTTAGCTTGGATGTCAATTAAATAGCCCGGAAACTAAAGTACGAACTGATGAAGTAGATATAAAAGCGTAATAATCATAAAACGTAATAAAAAAATATAACAATGAGATTATAATAAAAAAACATACATAAAATAACATGCATAAAAATGATATGAGAGCTATCCATTTCTTTTAAAAGATATTTTCAAATTTTTTAACATTCTGTGCACGATGTAAATATGTCGAATTTAAATATTTTTAAATATTAATATTTGAATACTCCAAAATATAAATATTTAAAAAATCTTTTACATTTNGCACATACGATACATAATATACAAAATTAATTTTTTCATTATAACCATATTGTATACACTGTGTTCATAATTTTATAATAGATATTTTCTACGAGTCTATAATTTCATAAATCGCTAGAAGGTAATTCCAATATAAAAAGTAACTTTCCTAAAGTTATGTATATTAATAAAAAAAGGGGTGGGAAATAAAACATAACAAAATTCGTTTCAAATTTTATAATGTTATTGTAAATATGCTACAATTATCGATATAAACATGCCAGTAAATACTTTCCTGCAAACCCAGCGGGAGTAACAAATAGTGATCAGTGTAAAGTGGTCTTTGCCGGTTTAAACCCAGAGTTTTTGAACTGTGAGGATAACTCGCCAATAAAGAGTCACTGCTGTGGGAAAAAGAAAAGTGAGATGGAGACGGAAGTAGAAGCTGACGTGGATGAAACGTAGAGAAGCGTATATTAACGAGATGAGAAAGTGGATTACGGTAGTTAGGAAAAACGACGAAAATTCGTTGGTGAGCTGGAGATGCCGAGGTGAAACGAGATTGGTGGGGCGAAGCCAAGGAATGAGACGATTTCTCAGCTATTCACTTATACTCACAGCCTCGCTTCACCTCCGTGCAAATGAAAAGAACGAATTGTGGGCTGGGCACATGTCTAAGTATCTACGCTGTTTGTACAAAAATTTCACACACGTATTTCTGTTGGTAATATAATACATATTTACATAAGGACACGTGAAAAAATTCGATTTTTATTCATTTCACAAAATTCTTACTGTATAAAATAGAATTTACACTTACCATTTATGAAAGCAAACAAAAATTTCGTAATTCAATTTCGTATTTGTTCATAAATATGTAACTGTATATACTGTCATACTATAGTATAAAACTGTTACGATATCAGTACAATACTACAATATATACTTATATATTCAAGAATAAATATTCACTATCGACTAATCAGATAATCATAGCGCCCAAAAAGATGACACTTGAAAAATAAAAAAAGAAAATACAAGATCGCACATAACTTCATCAAATAAAGCAAGACTGTCGACACGAGATAACCGAAATTTTGCCTAAAACCGAAACTGTGTTCCCGGTCGATAGGAGGTCGAGTATTGGTTTATTCCAATAAGTCTACTGTTTCCAACACAATCGAAAATACAACACGCGTGTGTTTCTTACCGAGAAAAGCGTAAACGTTTGTCGAGGCCAACGTGTTTGCGAGAACTCGAGCCGAGAATTAGGCGCGAACGAACTAGTCCCTAAATCGCTGCGACATCTGGCGAATCGCGCGCTAAGCAACGCGTCAGTGCGCTAACTTGACCGTGGGGAAAAACAAAACACACCATGCTTACGTCGATCATCCTCAGTTGAATATCATTTATTTGTCATCATTCTCGAAGGGCCACGTCGTTGGGTTATATCTCGTAGCCAATTACGTATGTACATATAATCAGTCGTAAAAACTAGCTACGTTCGAATATACGGAAGTTTCTTCGTCCAAATAATTTTCCTAACCAAACGTATTTTAATCGTGCCTAATACCGTGTGACGGTAAAGTACAGGTAGTCTTTCACGAATCACCATGTGTCCCGCGTTAATGCTCGAAGCTGATATAAATCAATCAAAATGGTGATTTCGTAGGGAATAACTGCTCGGCACTCTTGGCTACCGTTCAAGTGCAGCATAAATTTGCGTGTTGGCAGGGTGGAATGTGTATGAAAAGTGGTGAAATGTACGGCGGTGTCGAATCGCGAGGGACGGAAAGGAAAAGAGAGAAATGGGAGGAAGCAGAACGAAACTGAAAACTGGAACGTGAGAGTTAATACACGTGTCTGGTGTACGACACTATTCTTCCGTGGAACTTCTAAGAACATCGATACGTATCTTTCAAAGAGATTTCTTGTAGTTCTATTTTAAGGCTTCCATTCGCTACCAAACATGGTGTAACTTTAATGCAAATATTTGGATTTTTAAAGCCCGTCGTGTAATCGGTATTTTTATTTTATTCTATTGGCTCGGTTAAAAAATAACGTATTTTTATTATAAGTTAGAAATTATTTAGATTGGATTAAAAATTGTGTTAAATTATACAGGCTGAACCAGAAAGAATGGCCACCTAAACTCATATTTTTTGGGTAGTAACCTTTAAATTTTTTTTATTTGTAATTCTGTATTTGTCTGTTTTTATATATATGTATATATAATCTTGTTGTAACTTTGCTATAAATTGTATTTAAGGATTACAAGAAATTCACAAGAAAATATAGAGCCATTTAAAAAATCAGGATTACATTGACATATCAAAATACAAAAAATTTCATTTCTTATGCTGTCAATAGATAATTGTGTCATTTAATTGATTAAAAATTAATCCTACATTTTTAAGCGTATGTTAAATGTCGAATGTTAATTTTAATTCTGAATTGGAATTTAATTTTCAATTTCAATTTTAATTCATTCCTAGTAATAAAATATTGAATGTCAATTAGCAAATTAACGATTATATTCAAATAAGTTGATGTAGAATTTTAAATTGGCTATGTATTTCAATATTTAAATTTTGCGTGATATATAAAATGTAAGTAATTAATTTTAAATAAAGGTTGTTTCAGATTTATCTTTTTTAGCAGAGATTTGTAATATTTATGAATTTTGCATTAATGGTGTAATTTATATTAATTTATTCTGCGAGAATTATGCTAGTCTCGTAGTACAAAATTAAGATATATTCTTGGAAATTGTAAAGGAAGGTAAGAAAAAGTAGTAGAACAAGTAGTAGTTAAAAAGTTTACAAAATGCAATTTTTCATTAAATTTATGCAGGAATTTCTGTTAGGAGTTTAGTTTTAATAGCTATTAGAGTATAATAGTAGATTTCTATGGGTTAATTTTTACAACCAACCTGTGTAATAATTTTCGTTAATTCTGATATCCATAAAACTCATGTTACACTCTTCAAACTGGATATGCAAATGTGAGTCGATTTATATTTCATAGGGTATCCAGGACATGAACAGTTTTCCCAATGGAAAGGTCATATTTGCATTAACGATGCATACAGTCTGCGTTATCGAAAGCCAATAAGCTAAATATCGTATTTGTATAAAAATTGTAAATAGACGTACTTTTGAATTTCATGAAGCATGGATCTAGGTACCCAAAGAGTTATTTAACTACCATATTTACACAAATGTTTCAGGAAAAAGCTTTAAAGAATTTTGAAAATCATAAATTCATAAATTTAGCAGAATTGACAAGGATAATAAATTGGCAAGATTGATATTTTATATTACAAACGAACGCCTTTCAAATTTCTTTTTAACATTCACGTTGTCAAGATTTTTGCAAACTGTATCTAACATGTAAAAAATTTTATTTCTTATAGTTTTGCTTATTAAAAGAAATCAATACACACGTATTTCTAATAATACTTGACATTACTGTAAAACAAAATTCATTTCAACGTTTACTTCGCAAAATAACATTTTCCAAATTCACTTCCGAAAATTAATTAACGACAAATTACGATGCTCGAATTAGCACTCACGCGTTAGTAAGTACGTTAAATCCGAACACGAGTGACGAAAGTCGAAACCTAACTGAAACCGTAACCCGTCACGCTGTTTGATCGATACAAATATCGAATCACACTTGCCGAAACACACAATTACAGGGTAAGAAACTTTCCCCCAATACATCCGCAGCAAACCCTGAAATGGCTGGCCGCAACACCGCTAACTAAAATGTCAATAATAAAAGAATCATTTACACGTGTAAAACTGCAACGAAGCAGTATACATCTCCAGCTGACTTTGCGCGCGAGCCAGAGACAAGACGTAACCTACAGCGACACTGAGCGTTCGTATCGTAAACCAGTAATAGCCGGTGCGCAGCAGTTAAACTGCCGAATAAAACGCGCTAAGAGGAATTAAAGCCGATGTATAGCCGGGAAGTGGCGCGAGGAGCGGAACAAAGCGTATCGGAGAAGGAAAGCGAAAGGGCCGGAAAGAAAAGCTGACCTCTCGGATTCATCCGGGTTTCCCTGGCCTGTCTTTACTAGCTACAATAAAGAATAGCCC
>NIJG01000085.1:385694-401137 GCA_002201625.1 Euglossa dilemma | reverse complement strand
GAGGCGGTGGGGTGGGGGCAGTCGCGGTGGTGGGGGAAGATGGAAGAGGAACGAAAGGAAGAGTGACGTGGGGCAGAAGCGGAATTATTAGTGTACATACGGAAACGTGCAGGGCTGTCGGTGAAAATCTGAATTAGGTCCAATTACGTGCGTTTTGCTCGACGGCTGGATAAAGGATCGTTAGGTGGATTGGTTAAATAGCCGCGGATGGGCACCGAATCGATTTCATTTCCCGTGGAAAAGTTTGCACCGGTGCAACCATTTCTACACCGCGCTCAGAGTAATTAACATCGGTATATTGGGATTGGTGCGAGCCTGATAATGCGACCCGGTTGAACATTCGGGAATCGAATATTCTGTATGCTCTAAGGTGGAACAATTCGCGCGATTCATGTTATCACATTGACTGCCAATGCGCTTTTTACACGGTATGCTCGGTGGGCTACGATAAAATTTCCATTATTCTCACGATATAATCACCCATTGTCAAACTATATGGCGCAAATTGTTAATGTTTTTTATTTATTTATGTTGTTCAAATTTTCATTAAATGGATAAGCTATCAGGTTAGGGAAAAAGAAATCCAACAATTTTATAATTTTAAATTATAGTTTATATAAATGTAAATTATAATTAAATATTCTCATCACACCAGCAAGATATTAATTCCATCGTTCCAAGTGTTGATTTACATCTAACACGTTGATTGCTATGATAGTCACCAGTATCCTGCGATACTAATTTCTCCAATTTACAATATTTATAATTTATAATATTTCTTATGCTAGGCATAGCAATCAATGTGTTAGATGTAAATCAGTATTTAGAACAATGGAATTAATATCTTGTAGATGAGATGGGAATATTTGATGATAGTGATATACAATGATAGTACAATTATAATATAAACAATTAAAGAGTTAAATTTGGATATTTTGGGAAATAGGTCGTTAAATTTTGTTTTGATTATTGCTCTGTTAAAGAGAAGTTAAGGGCGTTGATGTAGTTATGTTTTGCATTTAAATTTTGTTACTTATTCTTTGGAAGCAATAAATGTATAATTTGTAATCGAGTTATTAATTATAATATTAAAGGCACTCATTGTTAGTTGGTTGAAAAATGTTTAAGAGTTGGTAATAGAAGAATTTAAAAAATATTTTTCCACGCTACAGCGGGTCATTAAATGTATTGTTCGTTATTTTACTGAAAGGCTTCGCGAAACGTTTCGAAATTGCTTTGCAATTTTCGTTACGAGTGTGACTCTCGTAGCAGAATTTATGTTCATGTAGTAGTAAATAATTAAATATTCGTTCTCAGTTATATCTGTGAAATATGTATATCTATCGCTTTAGAAATGTATTTTAAATACTGAAATTAATTAAAAAAGAAAAAAAACTATCATAGGTAGCCTACAAAATTGAAACAAATATACGACACATGTTAAATTAAAAATAAAGTTAGAATATACAAGCACGATACACAATTATGCAAATTTTATTGGGAAAAAAGAAGGATTTAGAGTACTTGAAAAAGGATTTTATTATTATCGGTCTACGTACATTTTCGCATTTCATCATTTCACAGCTGACTATAATTTTGATTCATTCAACTACTTTACTTTATTCACGGTAAATTTCATCTCTTTCACATATTGCACTGTGGTGCACAGTATAATTCATAATGCAGGGTAATTCAAAATTACGAGAAATTTCATCGTGCTGCATTTATTCTAGAAACGAAACAAATAAAATCTAAGAACAAAAATAATATTTAAATGTTTTTCCTCGTAAAATAACATTACGATTGTACATTGAAAATGAATGAATATCACGAATTATAAATTAATCGAATAAGAAGACAATAAAGATTATGAATTATGAATCGAAAAGAGATAATAAATTTTATAAATTGCAGATTAAAAAGATATAACAAATATTATAAATTATACGCTCGTTTAAATATTATAATTTGAATCACCAGCGAGACACAACAAAATCGGTTGCGTTACGATATATGAAATATTAAAATTAAATGAATACGTTAATTTATAGTCAATTTATTATTCTAAAAAAAATCATCGATTTACTGCAAAGAAACTTTGAGTTATTTTCTCACTATATCAAAAAGACCTTTGAGTGCGGAATATTAACCCTTTGCACTCGAGAGGCGAGTCTCAGTCGCCATTTAATTAGATTCTATAGATCGATATTAATTCATATATCAAATTTCAAATTACCCACAGTACCTGGTATATCGAAATAAAATAATTCTACGTCTCGATTCGTTTACAATTTCTTATTTACCGTAGCAAAAGTATCGTCGACTTTGCGGTAGAAGATCTTCGAATCGCTATTTTTCCGTAACGTAAAAATCGTCGAGTGCAAAGGGTTAAAGGAAAATATCAAAAATTCCAAGCTATAAATTAAAAGAAAATAAAATAATCACAAAAAATGTATCTTTTTGCAGCATAATTTATTTATTTTTTTCTACCACATATAACAAACGATAGAGTTTTATATGAATCATCGTGTACTAACTTTTCATCAAATCCAATCATGAGTAGTGTACAGTAGCCGAGAAGTAACCGCAGGTCACCCAGTCCCTAGTTCCAAAAAAGGAACCAGCGACGCGTCTAGAGAGAAACGTAATTATCTCCCAAGGAAAAATCGATCGACGGAGGAAAAAATGACGGATAACGTTTATAACTTTCGCCATTGCAATTTCCTCGAGGATGAGAACGCGAGGAGAACACTCGCATTTTCAGAGAAATGTTGGAGGTTCCAGGTTGCCGTGTCCGACCTCGTTGGCTCAACCTGTTCATTGCGAGCAAGCTCGAGCACCACCGGATATTTACAGTCTGCAGTCTACTCGCTGTTCCTACTTTAATATCCTGTCATTGCCTCTGACAAACGTGAAAGGAGGAACAGGAGATGAGCGGAGGACAGAGGAATAGGTAGAAAGGGAAAAAGGGAGGCTGTTTAGACAGCTTGAAAATCGCTCGATTACGAGCTTTTGCTAAAAACCACATTGTATTTTAAACGATTGGCCATGGAAATGCCTGTCTTACGACTTTTCACGATGCCTTGGATTTGTGCAAACAGTCAGCTGTTATTTCACGTGCCTGTCGATGTCGAAAGCAGTGCCGTAGTTCTGTTGTGGAAAAATAATGGTGCTCGAGGAACGAGAAGGATAAAGGTACTCTTCCAGATTCGTTTGAATCATGGTTTCTTAGATTTAGTTTACGAATTGGATTAATAAAATTGCTTCATTTATTAATTATTTCGATTATTTTGAATTATTTAGTTTTGCATAGAATAATTTAGTTTGCTAATAATAACTGTATTCAAGGAATTTTTTGTCTAGAAAATAAAGTGCTGGATTTATTAAATAATTTTGGAAGTAGTGGTTATATTTTTAATAGTAGTAAAATTGTGATATCTACTCGTCATAGTTTAAATTATGATTTATCGAGATAGATCGGTAATAATAAATTCTGCTTTTTTATATGGAGTAATTTACTTTATTAATAACAGTTAACATATTTGTGTAATTTTTCCTTTGCAAAGATAAAGCGCAAAATTTTTGGAATAATTTTAAAGATACTGCTTGGCTCTATAGCGATGTTAAAATAATGGTATTCGACGAATATGTAGGTTAAAGCTACAGTTATAATATTTAACCTTTACATTGTGTTTAATTAACAGATTGAATAATTTATTTTATTAATACGAACATATTTAATATCAATATATTCTTCTTCGAAGAAATAAAATACAAACCTTTTGTAAATTTTTGACATTCGCTTAAAACATATTTTTAATTAATTTCAAGCAAATTATTTCAAATTTCAAATGATTATCTGTCGAATATCGAGACAAGCGTTGCAGAATACGAATATGCAGAATAATGTAGTAATTGCAATGAGAATTTGGACTGATCGTATTTGCACGTATTATAATATACTCGCGTGGTAATAATTGTGCCAGTATATACTTTATCCAGACAAATTATAACACAAAGTGAAAGATTTAAAAACATATAAATTCATGAATATGTTATTAAAACTTATTAGTAACCTAAAGGTATGAATTCTTGAATAAAAAGTACATAAATATTATTGGCAACTTTTATTTATCTGACAAGGGTGAGGCTGCATGAAACAAGAAGGTAAAAAGTTTAATCGATTGCCTGTACGGTGTACGAAAGTTACGCGAATCTACATATACATGTGTATTATTGGCGATGGAATAATCGATTGGCCAACAGGTGTTTCAATCATCGATAAGACCATCGATAATATCGATAATTTTTAACCATCGATGAATTTTCCTTCGAATGTTTCGAAAGCCACTTGACAGCTGAAAGAAATTGCACAACGAGTTTCTCGAAATTACCGTCGGTGTCGCAAATAACTATATACTTGCATAATTTTCAATACTTTGCTTTACTTTTCCCGCTACAGACCGTTCTTCCAATTTTTCTCTAATTTTCTTACGAATAATATCGGGTTATCGCTGGAACTGTTTGAAAATAATTAATAAAAATATGTTATAAAGGTTAAAAATGATTAAATACGATAAGTGTGTTAGGGACATTAATTACAGAAAGAATATTGAAAACATTAGAAACATTATGTATAGTAAAAATATTAATTACATTGAGAATTTTAAAAATTAAACGTATTAAAAGATTTTACATTTATTAAAAATTCTGAAAATATGAAGTACATTTATAGAGATTAAATTTATGAGAAATGTTTAAAATATTCGAGATATCAAACATTTTCTAAATAATAGATATATGAAGAACCTTTAATATATCAGACTTAATTCCATTTTATTTTCAAATTCGTTATCGCAAATTGGAATAATAAGAGTTTTTTTTTTCAAAATAGATATCGTGTTATATTCTTCATTATCGATATACACGAATTTTTCATGAAATATACTGAATCCTTGAGGCGAAAATTATGCTGGTATGATCAACTGCAGTAAAAGACAAACGACGTGAAATATGAATAAAATTTACGTAATCTTGTCGAGAAGAATCGATCTCGAGTCTACTAGTTTATCCATAAATATTAGTTGCAAATCTGACGGTATATTCGAGGTGTGTGCCAAACTAGATAAAGATCCAACAGGGTCCTTATGAATGCCTCCCACGCGTTCAAAGACTCACGGATGTTCCCTATTCACGGGGTTATCCGATGATGTTTGAGTAAAACAAGTCAGTCTTTATTCCTGCTCCTATCGTGTAACGAAATCTGAAGGTGTGTGTATAAATAGATAGGAGTGTAGACATTGACTAATGAAAAGACGGGCCTGGAAAAAGGAGAGAAATTGAATGTAGTTTACGTTTTAATTGTAATTTTCGCTGAAATTGGATGTCTCGTGCTCGTGAAAGAAGTGATATATGAGAAACTGCATAAATGGAAGTGTAATTGAAATTTCTAATGAAAAATAAATAATATAATTATGTGCAACATTAAATTAGAAACTGGTGGACAATTTTAATTTAGGCTTTTTTTCTATGTCAAACACCAGAAGTTTGAGAAGGTTTAAAATTTCCTCAAAAAGTACGATCACTAAATAATTTTCCTTTTTTTTTTTCACTTACTTTACTGTTATCTTTTGTCAGTGTTTGCACGAGCTATGCTGTTTCTAAAAATCTAGGAAGTGATAATTAATTTAGCAAATCT
This sequence comes from Euglossa dilemma, assembly GCA_002201625.1. Classification (NCBI taxonomy): domain Eukaryota; kingdom Metazoa; phylum Arthropoda; class Insecta; order Hymenoptera; family Apidae; genus Euglossa; species Euglossa dilemma. Next base: position 395,439 of record NIJG01000085.1, on the reverse strand, counting down.
AAACAATGTTATTAAAACGCAGTATAACATTAGAATGAATAATAAATATACAAAAATTGAAAAATACGATTAGTAGCTATACCTGAAATACTCGTGCATGTAAAGTGCATCAATGAAATTAATCATTTTATAGTTTAACACCCTCTATACACGTATATTTATTTATTAAGCTTTTGTGCTCGAAGAGCTTTTTCGTGGTGAACGACAGTAACTTGAAGCTTTCCTTTTATCTTTGTATTCATGCTAACACTTTTAATAGTGAAATGAAGTAAAAAAAGCACGTGTTTGGGTTAAGTTATTGGAGTTAAGTTAATGCATAATTACGGCATTAACACAAATGGCGACTGAGAGTCGCCTCTTGAATGGAAAGGTTTAACCCTTTAATAAATCTAATAAAATACGATAGTATTCGCAGAATATTAACACCCATAGAATATACAAAATGGACGTAACAACGCGCACAAAACATGCCAGAAATCTGAACACAAATGAACCACATGATTGCAACTGCGATGCAAACGTGGAACCCACTATTCCACTGCATACACATTCAACAGTCTCCAGAATCAAGACCATTATCGTACATCTGCATGCACCTCATCGCAAGCAGACATTACGCAAGACACGACTCTCATTTGCGAATTGGTATACGTAATCCGCGATACCGATGCGAAGAAGGAAGAAAAGAGCAAGGAAATAGTAACGGACACAATGCGGAGTGACAGATACGTATGCGTAAGTAAGTACACGACACAGACACATAGGCGAGTATGCACGTGAAACCGAGTCCATGTGCAGAGAGACGAGAGGAGCCATCAGGAGGTCCTAGAGGAAGGCAGAAGGTCTTGCTCGCAGAATAGAGATCGGGACGCGATGTCTGTGCCAGCTGTCTCTGTCCCTCTCGCAGCCTTCCGTCGTTCTTCTTCCCCGTTGCTGGACACGAGCCCATCCTTTGAAAGTATCTCCAAGTATCCTGAATATTACGGTGAAACTCGCTCGTCTTCGGACCAACCTCTTCCCCTACTGCGTGCTCTCTTTTCTTCCGGGATTCTTATTTCTCTCGAGGGGTGGACTCGGTCTCTGACGAGCAACTCGGGCATAATGTTATTCGGGATAGTCGAGAGTGGGAAGAGATCGCTTGGTATCTGGCCTGAGTATAGTTTCGATCAAAATGATTAGACGATAAGCGTTTTCGTGGCTCTTCCAAAGGCTATTGATACGTCCTCGTGGCGAATTTATTCCCGATAGCGACTCCTTCTCGTCCTGTATCGATGTCGAGCTTCGTGTGCACGGCTTGGTATGTGCGTTTAGTCGGTGAGAATCTAGGTGTAATTTATGGGATAGGTTATGCGAAGGAGTCTGTAAGTACCGCGGTATAAAACGCTTGAACTGTTGAACTGCGAGGTGTAGCTAAATGTGGTGTATATGTACCGCGTTTTTAATCTTTATAATACCGAACAGGGTACAGGTGTATTTCAGGGATTATCTTCTTGGTCTAACTTCGAGGCTGGAACCGCGGCTTCGTTTTAGCTGGGCTTGATGACCAACTGCGTGTTCGCGTACGAAGTAGAATATATGAAGATGTACACAAATGAAAATCACCGGTCACAGACCTTTGATTTTCGCCGTTACTGGAAACATGCAGCTGCTCTTGGCAAAATTAACGTTGACTTTTATCGAGATAGAAACGTAATTATATTAGGGTGATTCATAAAATGCACGACCATAGAGGGTGAGCCTGCACTCTAATTTAAGTAAAGAATTTTATATGAACATATGTTTTGCATATTTCAGACCTCGAATTATGGATAGTTAATTCCTATAATAACAGGGTCGAAGTCTAACATTAAATACCAGACGGCTTAGGTTAGGGGCACCACAATGCACTTTTTGTCTTAATTATTACTAACGTATAATCGATAACTCACAACTCATAACACAGAATTCACAATTCAGAAGTAATAATTAGGCATTATAAAATATATAATAATGATTATTATTACATATACATGTAAATCAAAAATATATTACAGTGGATGAAGTATGTAAAAACTTATTTTGTAAATTATAATAAAAATGTAGTGTACTCCACTTTATATTTTGAATATTATAGAAAATATTCCAAATTTCAGCTTTATTTTTTAATACACGCTGATTATATTTACTCTACCCTTAGTTGAGTTCCATAGTCAGTTGAAAATACTTTTTCGAATAGCCTTGAATCCATTTTATATCCTTTTTCCCAGATTGTGTGTATTGTTGACAAATTTTTTTTGTTATTTTGTTATTTTATGTTGTCCAACTAAATATCTCCTCAAATTGTTAGAGCGTAAAAAATATTTTATTATTTTATTATTTCTATTATTATTTATAGTTTTATTTATAATTCTAACTTTTCTCATTTCATGACACACATAAATATAGTAGTATACATAGTTACTGAAATTTTATGACAAAAGATGTCACACTTATTTTTTTATTTGATAATCTAAAGCAGACACATTTTGTAAATTTCCTTAGCACTAGATTTACGGGCGTTTTTTGTATACTTATTTTTACACCCAATAAATTCACCGGCAAAAGAAACCACGTATTTTCTTTAAAAAATAAACGATGAGTAATATTCGAAAACACTCGCAATATTAACAGATTTCATATAGGTTAATTAAATCTGTTAATATCTTATAATTGGAGCAAACCACTCGTCAAATTGACGGGCCCCGTAAACCTATTGTGAAATAAATAACTTATAATATAATCGGTGAATTATCTCTCCAAGCAAATAATAGAATATTGCAAATTGCATTTTTCTTTTCATTCTCACAGCGCAGATAAAGTTTTGCATTACTCTGATGGAAAAATCCTAATATATAAAAATATGCAGAAGCAACAGATCGACATTTCTAGTGTCGAATAACAAGTCATTTAACGCTAATCCTATCACGGTCAAATGACCAGTTAATGGAAAGAAATCAGAAGTTTCAAAAAATAGAATAACATCGACATCAAGAAAATGACTATACGTATATTGAAAGAAAAATCGCGAAGACGAGTGATCAAGATCATAATGTTGAACGCGAAATTTTTAATAAAAGTTTGGAAAATAGTGATTTAGACCGGGTAGGTTTAGCGTTAAGCAACGACTTTTCCTAAAAAATGCGAACTCCTTCCACTGTAACTTCCTCTCCTTTCAGTGGCCGAATAGAACGGGTCGTTGGAGTTGTGGCGAGATTATGTAACTTCGGTATATGGAGGCAGCAGATATTCGTTTTAACGTAATCATAGAAAATGTTGCCGCTTTATCCGGGATTTAATGCGAGCATGTCTGTCAGAGGGTGGCAGCAGCTTTGAGAAAATCGGAGCAACGTGCGCACTTGGTCTTCGAAAAAAATCATTCCGTGAACCAGAACGCTTGTAGCTTTGGTGAACGGAAGCGTTTGCCTCGCGCAGTTGCTTCTTTCAAACAGTCCCTGCAGGGTCACCGAGGAAGACTTAATTTCGTAATGACATTTTATTTATTCTCGTACTTATCATTTATAAGTACGTAACTTCGAAACTGTTCAAAATTATACACGGAAGTCTACACAAACAATCCGTAAAATTTACAAAAATACCCTAACTCTTTGTAATTATAAATTTTTATTCCGCGTCTATTTCAACTAGGTACATATTACATTAATACACTTACGAACATATATTTAATTTGTCATTTTAAACGATTTCACACTTCAGAATCCAGCTGTTCTTCAAAGTTCAGTAGATCGTCTCAAAATATGTGTTTCAAAAATACCTAATTTTTGACACTAGAACATTAGATGAGAGTAAAAATGACTCGTTTTGGAAATTTTACTTTCGCAATTGTTGAAAATATGCCGCTGCTTTTGGTAACATTTGTATCGATATTTTATTAAAATAGGGTCAAAATTACGTATGCTCTTTTATTTTCATCATATCATATTAATTTCTACCAATTGCATGCGCTGAATTTAGGTATACATTACAGATCAGTAGTTCTAGTATTAAATTGTATCATAGCAATATGTATATTATTATGGTATAACATATTATAATATATTATATTATTATATCTAATTATAACACTAGATATTGTATTTTGTTACAATGTTATAACCGTGTATATTATAATCTTTTAACGTAATATGATATAATATTATAATGAGTAATGACACGAAATTGACATTATGTTACAGTATAGTATTATATCTGGATCCAAAAACGAGCCAGAGCAAGAAATAAATATCATCCTTAACCTTCACTCAACTTTAACCCGTATCTCCGTGCACAGACGACACGAGTCTGGTATACACGATTTCATAACGTCGAAACATTTTCGTGGGTTCTCGAAAACCTGCATCCTCCGCCGACCATACCCCGGCGAACCATCCACTTTCATTTCCGAGCTAATGTAAATTATAAATTCGCGTGTCTCATCGTGGGTGGCTACGGTAAACGCGAACGAAGTACGAGCGTTCCTTGCGTTTTTATTCGCTGCCGCTGCTCAAGGCCAACCTGTATTTTTCCTACGAGCACGCTCGGGGAGGAGAGCGATTTCATCGAAGAAAAAAGGGGGAGAGAAACTTCGCGGAGGCGAAGTGGACGTTGGCAAAAGGCTGGCGGACGGAAAAGAGAAAGCCGGATTAAATTTTGTCCCTCTGCGCGTTTCCACCATGCGAATTATTCGGCAAAAATGCATTTACGACCTTGGCCAGGGCCATTAATTTTCTATTTCGTCCGTTGCTCCGTGTCATCCCGCGCACGTGTGCCCTGCACGTAACTCTCGGAGCACCACGGGCCTCGCGAGCAAACAGGGACACGCTTAAGATAATGTTAATACGTAGCTCAACATTCTCCATTAAAATGAGGAAAGCCCGACCGTTATTACGGCCGGGGTATTATATCAGATTTTTAATTCCTCCAAGTTTATCCTCAGCCGAGAGACTTTATTATAATTACCTCGAATTATTCTCGCGACTGCCCACGGTCCGTGCAACGCGTCGCGCGACGCGTTCTCACTCGCACCCCGCGCATGCGCCCCGCGCTCTCGCTCCTGCCCAGCGCATGCGCCCCGCACTTCCCACTCCGATCCCGCCGCGATATAATCGTTCGTATCAACGGGGCTTAATAACGCTGGCATTAACCGCGGATTGATTTAACCCTTCGCGTACCGGCACCGGATGATCGACGTTCCTCGCCGTAAGAGGACCCTGGTTTTTTAACAGTCCAACCAGTCAAAATGACTCGTTTCACGGTTTTTTATTTTAAATTATTGGGAACGCGTGGTTTCACCGCAGATAACGTTCAGTTTTATTCAGGTAGAAAGACAGTTATATATATTTCTTCATTTTTATTATATCAGGATAGTTATTAATCTCTGTGTATACTGTATTTTGATACGCTAGAGATTGATAGCTCTATCGTGTAGTTTCGAATTTTATTTTATTTCTCTTTTGCAATTGTAATGTATTAGAAAAGTTTTTATGAAATCTTTCTCAAATCATTTATTCTCTTTTATTTTGGTATAAATGTTACTAAAGATGGTTTATTCAAATAATGATGGTTTTTAGTTGTTTGCTGAAGTAATGTAAGCTGATTTCCTTTTTTTCTCCTTATTTACTGAAATTGATAGACAAGCATATTAAAAGGTCGTTAATAATTTCTAATAAGTTTTATTTATTTAATTATTGTTTATTTTTCATTTTAACATATTTTCTGGTTAGGGAATGAGATAGTGATTGAAATAACAATTTCAAATTTCAAACTTCGTCAATGATGAAAACAAAATTTTAACCTTTTTCAATTTCAGTGTCTTACCGTTTATTTTTTTGAAATTGATAGTTAGAAATGTGTAGGATATATTCAAATAGATGGAATATCAGGGATACCGATCATAATTCCACGTTCCATTGTATTGCCTGTTTACATTTTAGTGGCAACTTTAGCAATGCCACGAATCTTGTGTCATAAAGTATTCAACTGTGTTGGATAATGAATTGCTTATAGCGGTATGCATTACACATTTGACGCTTCGTATCCTCGCATTCTCATGAATTTTTTATTACGCCTTTACATATTATGAAGCATAAAGTATGGAAAGAATTTTACATCTTTGTAAAACCGTACTCCTTTAAAAACTCCTGGAATTTTACCTACACTTTCATCCTCGCTGATGTTAGGATAAAATCGTTCACAGCTTGAAATTAGGATGTCTACTGCTTACAAAAGAGAGGTTACAAAAGGCAAATTTAAAAACAGACGTGTGTTAAGTACTTTCAGACAATTTAAAAAATGGCATAAGAGAAGCGGAATAACTTTATATTATTTATCAAAATATTGCAAAGCAAAATGTTACAAGATAAAATGATCTACGCTAAAACTGAAGAAATGAAAATGCTACAAGACAAAGCACAATGGTACAAATCAAATTAATACGAGTTAAAATAGTACAAGATAAAACCGTCCCAGATAAAATTGAAGAAACGAAAATGACATAAAGTATAAAGTATAATAATATAAATCCAAATAATACAGATCAAAATGGCACGAGCAAATGTTACGGAAGCAAAATAACAAAACCAATTGATACAAAGCAAAGTATCACGAGGCAAAATAGCACGAAATAGAAGAATCTCAAGGAAAATGGTTCGAATAACAATAACGTGAACCAAAATCGAATAAAATAAACTGTTACTCGGAAATCAAAAAAATGGTGGGAAGAAAATTCGATTGGAAATAATTTCCGAAATTCCTCGGCTAACGGGCAAACGATCGGAATATTCCTATCGAAGGAAATAATGGAACACCAAATACCGAGCTCTTATCCCAGAGGAAAGCTAGGCAGTCGTGAACTCTCGGCAACGTCTGTGGCGTAACGGAGAAAGACGGAAGAGGGTACAAGAAGAAGGAAGGGGTATTTACACATGAATACAGGCTGAGCTTATCACTACGTGAATAGAGGCACAGGGATATATTGGTTCGACAAAGACTCGATGAAGGCACCGCACGGTATCGAACTTATACGCCTAGGGAGGAGGACGAGAACCGAAACGTCTGCTTGCTCGCGATATTAGAATCTCGGCATATTTTTCCAGGCCTCTTATAGCGCACTACTTTATGGCGGAACGACGCCAACAAATTATTCGCAGGTAATAAAATCGCTTGTGGAAGCGTCGACGGAAATTTTTTCCCCGGTATAAGTTATCTTTGAAGAGATCTCGTTAGGTGTGCCCCTACGTTATTTCTCGACATCGGTGGAAGATCGATTTCTAGCATAGTCATGGGGTGCACGAAAAAAACCGAGTATTTTCATAAGATTTCTTTTATGGAGGAATGCTTCGAATTTTGCTCGAGATATTTTCTAGAAAATTAAATTTTTACAAATTTATGATACGTAAAGCGAGTGTACGTCGTACACGATTGCAAATACTTTGAACATAAAATATTTTACGAATATACTATTAAAACAAAATTAGGTCTTTTATGGCTTGATCTTTCTTTGTACCTGTTGATAATATAGTAATCGCTATTCGTCTTTATGCCATTGATTTTGTATTGTATTGATTTATTGATTATCAGTTTTTGTTTATTGTGTATATCCCTTTTGATTAAATTTACTATTCAAACTGATCACATATTGTGTAACCACTAAAATTACAATATCCATTACAATGTTTCATGGTGATAATCAATTTTTTATATATAAGTATTACAGATGATTTTCTCATTTTCCTCAGAATACATGGTATCATAGAGATAACTTTTTAAAAAAATTAAGAATTAAAATTTTAAGAAAGGAGTCACGTATCGTGATATTAAAACATATAATTAATATACATTATAATACATTGCTATAGATTGTTAATATTTTCATATATGTTATTACCGCGAGTAATGATTTGCTTAAATAAATTTCGAAACAGGGGATATCAAAGAAAATTAACTCATTTTCGGAGCAAATAATCCTGCCACGCTTGGCAAAGCGTGCAACAAAAATTCTCCGTTCCATTTCCCCTTTCGCGTCTATTTGTCAAAAGACAGCGCAATCCATAAGATAAACTCGATGTGCCATTTCCTTTCCCGTCCCCGGCGTTCCCTCTTTCAATTTAACACTAAACCCCGGTCGCAAAATTACGTTTGCCGCGAGCGTCTGCCAAACAATCGTAAAACGTCGTATATAGAGGAATCGCGTAAATAAGAATCGTCCTGCTCGAGATGGGTCCACGTAATCTGGGTTGACCTGTAGACCATGGCTGGGCACACAGTACTTAAGGGACGTGGAGCGCTCATTGACCGTCCGGAAAGACGTCCACGAGAGGCTGACTGACTCTATTGTTTGAAAAACTTTTATGCCTATTGTGTACTTATACACTCCTAGCCGAAGGAATTATTTCGTATTCTTCTTTCTTTCAAAGACACTCGATCCTCAATACGGTTCCCTTTATCTATCGCGACAACCTTCGAGAAAGTAGTTTCGTCAGGACGATTCGAACGGACGAGCGAGACAGAGACGGAGCGAGAGAGAGCGAAGGAGAGAGAGAAGGAAATTCTATTGAGAGTTTTAATATCGCTGCATATTACGAAACTTGCAGTCTTTTGGTGGCATAATAAAGTTCAGGGGGATCGATCGAGGATTTGCCGAATGATGAACGGAGACCCGACGCGTCCTCCCTCTCGTAATGGGCCGGACGCTGCGCGCGCAGCGGCGTCGCGGCGGCAAATTTCAATTTAATCCTTGTCGCGGCGGCTTTACGTAATCGCCGCGTGCCGCGGTCCGTTCGGTGCGAACTTTCCTCGCAACGGCTTACACGTTATTGCACAAGAGGAATTTGATCCGTGCACGGAGCCGTACAGTGCCGTTCGTGTTACTGAATTTATTATTAATACGCGATTGTAATGATATGCCAGCCGCTTTCGTTATACGTGGCGCAATATCGCGAATGCGATTTGTGGAAAAAGGAGAAATGTTAATGGACCATTGAAATTATGAGATAGGGTTGTTGGTTAATAGATAAGTTTTTTTTACCAGCTGTGTGTGTTTTAATGGGGATTTTTGTAATTATTAAAAAAAATAATAATTTAAGATATATTTTGTTATAGTATTTTCTTTAATTTTAATTTTGATTTATGAATTATTTCTTATAAATCACGCAATGCTTAATGTATTGTTTAATAAAACTATTGGATTGTCAGATAGTTGAAGTTAGGATTGAAATATTATTTTGTTTTCTATTTTTTATTCAGTTGTGTTTTGCATATGAAGTGACAGTGAAAATATATTAAAAATGTTTTGTATAATTACGATTAATATTTATGCTCGAACGTGATTGTTTCGAATTAATGAAATTTTCTTATGTATTTTCGATATAAAAATATATTTCAATACTCCGTAAAATCATGGTTAGTAAATATGTTTTGGTATGAGTTTCAAAATAAATTCAATTTAATATTTAAGTATTATTGCTTTCTTACATATTTCTGATTTAAAAGTACATTTAAATAGTTGATACAGTTATGGCTGATAAACATTCTTCAGTGTATTTGAAATTAATTAAATCTGGTATTTCAGAATTATTGCTCCTTTATACGTACATTTCTGAATTAAATATATATTTAAAGGCTTGATATAATTATGATTAGTAAAAATGTTTTATTATAATTGCATCTCATTATTTAGATATGATATTTCAAAATTATTGCGTATGATTTCATTATTAAAATTTTAATACAA
>NIJG01000085.1:354066-365449 GCA_002201625.1 Euglossa dilemma | reverse complement strand
AGTTATCAAACATATACATCAACTTACAAATTTTGAGCAACGTGAATTTATCGTCTATTGACCTACTACACCTATTCACCTTTTAAATTATTATAAATTATATCGTTGTCATTCTAATATAATTCTATCATTATTTATATTTGCTCATGACCTTTGAATTGATTTTATCTTAAAAAGAAAAAGAGAAAAAAAGGCAAACATTGCAAAGTATTGTAGTTTTATAAAATAAGCGAAACAAGGAACGGTACAATTATTTTATTCTACCTCGACATTTTTTCCAGAATAATTTGACCGTGGAACTGTTCAAAATTCCATTTTCCACTCCGATCTGTCAATTATATTTGCAAATTGCGATTTAAATGGCGGAACGTTTAAAATCCATTGGAGCAATTTCTTCGTGGCTCAACTGTTGCTCGACTTGGCGTTGCGCGAGAAGTGCAATAAGGTGAAAAAAATGTGGAGGCTTTTTGAAAAGAAACGAAGCAATAGTTATTCCATGAAAAATCGAAGAAAGACGAAACGGGTCACGTTCCGCAATGAGAGAGGCTTTCTTTCTTCCGGCTCGCAGTGGATGCTGAAGCTGCGCGTTTTAACGAGCACAGAAATGTTCCACTTTTCCTCCCCACCACTCGCCGGCTTCTTCCATCCCTCTTTGTTTTTCCCTTTCGCTCGTTTCCGTTTCTTCCATCGATTTGTGGAATTTCCCGGAATATTACACCGGGCTTTCGTTTTCCGAGTTTTTCTTCCTCCCTAAAGAGAGATTCTTTTCATTTCTGTCCTCCCTTTCTTACGACTCCTTGTTCACCTTCATTTGCCTACCACTCTGGAAGATCCTTCAATTGCCCGGCCGATTAATCGATTAAAGATAGTCTAATGAATTCAAATTCCGTTGAACGATTCCAAAGAAGGAAATCGGATATGAAGGGAATCTTTCACCCTTAATATCGTTCCGTCAATCTCTATCTCGTTCCATTACCGGTAATTTTTCCTCAAATAAATTCACCGATTTTGTAATTTCCAACGCAATTAATTGGAAAGAGACCAGGTTTTCAGCGTTACGATTATGCGTATAGGTATGCTGATATAATTGATGCTTGATGAAAAATAAATCTGTATTAATTTTTATATTTTGTTTACAGAGTATTTTATGGGGAAAATAGCAGAATTGAGAAATGAAATATGAGAAGAGGAATCATTTGTTTATTAACTTTTATATTTCGTTATAATTTTACTTTTTTATGTTAATTTTTATAGTATCAGTAATGGGTTGGTGAAATAGTAAAATTAGGAAAAAGAATGCGAAATATATATTTGTTGATTTTTATATTTTATTTGAAAGTTAATATTTCACTTTTATGTTTTGTATTAACTTTAGCAACAAGAGTAGTATAAGCAGAAGAAGAAATATTAGAACGAAAATAAAAACGTAAACAAAGGTATTAAGTTTTATTTAAAATTTGATGCAAAAATTAATATTTGCTGTGTTAAATTTATCACCAGATCGTATTTTATGTGCAATTATTTAAAGTGCTTAAAAAAATAGGGAAATTTGTTATTCCATTTGTTGATGAAATATGAAATTTAGCTTGAACGTCGAAATGTTCAATCATGCATAATTCATGCCATAAAATGGAAAATCTGGTTATTATGATCGTTGCATAATGCTCGTGCGTTATGCTGTCTCCTAAAATATATTTATGTACGTACCATTTAAAGTGTTCAGAAAAGTTTTACACGTCTTTAATCTATTTTCAATCTTATTCTTGAAACGTATACATAAAAAATCCATTTTAAAGTTTGAATATATCTTTACTTTGCACCTATGATTATGAAATGCTCGAAATCTGTTACATAACATAATTTTTCATCTATTTTAGTTGCTAGTGCCAGGAATTTTATTTACCTTACTTATTTTAGATATAGTTCCAAAAATTCAATATTTTTCTTACACTATTTGGAACAGTAAAATAATTCTAAAACTACATATAAAATTCTGAAATCTATAATATTCGTGAAAATTGGTATATTTACATGCGAATATGAAGTTTTAAAGCAAGTTTTAAAGCAAATGTACTCTTATAAGGTGAATATAATTAATCTAAATATGCCATCGTAAACACCGTAACTCAAACTTTATTTACTATATTTACTATATAACATATAGCTCAATATTGTTCAAAGTATTTCATAACGTGTATAATTTCATAATACTCATAATACTCACATACATACAATATTATTCATTACAATACTAATATGTATATAATATATTATATTATATAAGCCTATAAATTTTATACAACACGTAATTGTAATTACGATATGTATCCAAATACCGCGCACGTGGCCATTGTTGACTGTGCTTTAGAAATGCAGCTTTAGATAATTAGAAATCCCATCGAATTGTGTTCCGATAATTGCCGAAGCAGAGATAGCTCTAGACGCAGGGAGGCATGCTTCTTCAGCTACTAAATCATGCAAATACTAATAATGGCACGGACGAGGCGTCGGATAATTGAAATGTAAACATCTAGCTTGCTCTTTAGGAGGAGTTTGATGGTAGGCTCAGTCAGGCTTCAGCCTGCTCGAACCATCGACGCAGCGTTGGCCTAGAGTGAGAGAGAACAATCGCGAAACGAGGCAGAGAGAGAGAGAGAGAGAGAGAGAGAGAGAGAGAGAGAGAGAGAGAGAGAGAGAGAGAGAGAGAGNAGAGAGAGAGAGAGGCCGACGTCGAATCGGAGACTTTGTACTCGGACGTAATATCTGAATACTCTTTCCTGTACCAGAGCGTGCTTTTCTCTAATAATATGCAAAATATATAGTGACCTATGATTTGAAACAATATTTCATGAAATAGCTAATAAAACGGAAATATACACGGAAGTATTCGAACGCTTGCATTTGTTATGTTTGGCAACTGAAATATATGAATTGATGTGTTTGAAACGACGTGGTATGGTATGTGTAGTAAAGTTTTTAGGTAACCTTGGTAAAATTAGAAAATAATTCGATGATATATTTACAGTACGTTTATCGGAGATACAGGTCGTGGTGGCGTTAGTGTATCGAGTGGAAAATCATCTCAGGACTTTCAGCAACAACTGTAATAACTTATTAAAACTTTATAGTGTTTAATTAATCTCAGTTTTGTCTGTTATTATATATTTTACCGTATAATTTAATTTTTCTAATAAATATTGCATATATCATTTAATTATTCTCTAATTTTACTTCTCTTTTGTTTTAGATATTATATTTTTTAAACTAAGGTTTAAATATTGAAGTATATCGATTGTTGCAAATGTAAATTATCGAATAACCGTTTAAATGTAGAATTTTATAAATATTTATAAAATTTTATTTAATTAATATTTATAAAATATTCGTTGTTTACTGTGCTCAACTTAGTTGCTGCTTGAATAAATGAATACATGTTTATTGTGACCAATACATTACACTTTAGTATGCACAGTTACGTAATTTCATATTTAATAGTTTGTTCATTTTAATTCACGCGATTAAATTCATTTTTTTTTTTTCGGGTTGGTTCATTTAGGAACATTTGAATGTTTAAATTATTGATAGTTATTCTCGTTTTGAAAATATTTTCAACAGATTCATTTCAGTGCAGTGAAGCATTCTCGAGTTTTCCACTAATTAGGACAGATATCTGGCATTTCTACGAAATAAAATTATTAAAACTCTACCATAGATATTTTACATATACTGCTTCATTTTTAGAAAAATCAGTGTCAAACAGAAACCAAACGAAAATATCATTTTCTATATTTTATAATTCTATTATATCATTTTGACATTAAAAAAAAAGATCGCGTGTCTTGATTACATTGACAAATAATAATTGAACCGATAAAAATGATTAACATAGAGTATACCTTCATGTAACAATAAAGCTCGAATTTTTAAAATCCTGTTTCTAAGATAAAATATTTATTATTAGCGTTTTCAAAATATGATAAAATGATAATAAATATTATCGTCGTTATTTCGTAATAAACTAAACGCTTAATTATCAACAATTTCCACAATTGCTATTCCATTTTAATATATTTATATATAGGAGAAAAGTAAATATTGTGAGCTATCATTTAACCACATCTAGCAAAATTATTGTCTTCCTACAATCAAGTATACCTAATCAAAAACGAAACCATCCTGGTAATTTCATTTACATGGAGGAAGAACTATGCAAACCAAACTCAGTTTCTTTCTACATTTCAAGTAAACTTCACAAATGAATGTTCCCATTACGTTTCCACGTTTTTTCCTCGAATGTTTCCTGTTTGCTAAAGTGAACTAGGGACTATTTTTTGAATGAAAGCTACAGCGCAGAGGCAGCAAATGGAATACTTAAAACAAAAGCGTCAGATATTAAAGCAGAGTGTAAAAAGGAATTTTAACCGTCTTACGACATCCTCTTAACGTAGTACAATGAAATTAAATTTCTATATTCCTCTTTCAACGCCCCCATTATTTTTAACTGTTTATTATTGTACTCTGCATTATTCTTCGCTGTTTTATAATTAGTACAACACCCTCGGAAGAAATATACTTAACTTTCTTAAAAAACGGTATTCCTAGGACATCCTGCGAACGTAACGTCATGGAAAAATGGCAATAACTATTCTCACGCGACAAAACATTTTGATAACATCGAATTTGTACGTTTTCATTATATACAAAAATAAAATAAAATTGTTTGAAGCGAGGTAGAAACATTTGAACCATTTTAGCTGGTATTATGATAATATTGACAGTTTAATCATTGCTATGGTAATTTTCAGGTGTAGACGAGTTATCATAAATTTTCCTTGCAGAATCGAGTATGCAGGGACTTGCAAATTAGAAACAGACTTCGCGTAGAAGCTATAGAAGTTCCGAAGATATTGCACGTAAACGTCGATAATTAAACGCGACCTCGAGCTTCTCCAGAGATTGTTCTTCATAGTTCCTTCATCTTTCATTATTGCTCGGCTCCCTTTCGCAGGAATTGGTCTTCTTCTGTTTCAATGGAGATTGCTCGTATTTATTCCCTTTCCTTGGAGATTCTACGTATTTGAATGAATATTTTGTTAGACGCTTCACTTCATGTTTAAATTGCAATATAAGCGTTACTACAGCAATAATATATAAAAATAGGAAGAATATTTAGGATTTAAATTTAAATGTTCATTTTAAAGGCTGCGCTACTTTATTATTAAACTGTAATTTAAATGCTTTACCTGTAACACGAGTTTTTACTACATTTGGTGATCAGTAGATTTCATTTTTATTTCATTATCACCAGGTTTATGGGAACCATCAATTTGACCGTTGGGTTGCTCAAATTATACAATATTAATAATTTTCATTAACTTATATTATGTCTGTTAATATTACAATAGCTTTTTAAATTGAACTCATCCATGTCTTTCTTTTTCTTTTTGGAAGAAAATACGTGGGTTTCTTTATCCGTGAATCTAACGGGTGTTCGTAGAAATAGGTAAACAGAACACCGCCATAAACCTAGTGTTAATATAGAATTTTTATTTCAACGAAAGATTCTTCAATGTCATTATTGAAATATAAACATAGTATTTTCGAAGTTTTTGCTACAAAAACTCGTTTTTCATTCGAAATCAACTTCAAACCATTGTTTAAAAAATTTATCATGGATTTGACGAATGAACCACCCTATACATAGTATTTCGATTTACAGACAGGATATTTTAAATATGACATGGCAAAAGAAAATGAAGATAAATTGTAGTAGATAATTTATACGTAATTTTATAATTCTGCGATATAATATTTTACGAAAATTGTAGAATCCTCTTTGTCATTTATATTGCAAAATTATGCGCTTCAAAAGAATTATTATACAGTCATCTGTATGCATGAAACGTCTGCTTCCGTAAAATTCTCAATTTCATAATATCAGGTGGATTTTTCACAAAATTCCTCTAATTAAAATTCGCAATTCCCCCAGCTAATTTGCCGCCCATACCAAGATCATTAATTCCCAAATTTTCCCTCGTCCTCGTCACACGGAACTGTCTGCGCGTCTAACGTTGCACAATGACATTCGAAACCGTGAACTTAGGAACTAGAGTCTGGCCAAAACTAACAATGTTTCATATTTCACTCGTTCGTGTGTCATTTCACATTTTCATTTTCCCATTTAGGTCTTTGCGCTGCGCTCGTTAATGGGCCCCCTCCCCCTCGTTACTGCTGAAACTTTATCTTCATTATCCACTTTGTCCAGGTACGATGTACCCATGATGAAACAAAGATTACACCTGACGGAATAATCGACACGATGCCAATTAATCGAACCTGTCACTAGTCTCTGTTATTCCAATTATCATTCATGACAGATCATTATTGCTCGTACATCTTTCATTCGTCGAATATGCATAGAATGTATAGAAGATCGTTTGAAGTAACACTGAACAACTTTTTCCATTTTAAAGACGGATCCTGATATAGTAAGAAAACAAATTCATTTTTTTATTATCTTAATCAATAGTACGATATTCCACGAACATATTTCCAAATTTTCGATGTAATCCTCTGAATATTCCAAGCCTCACAGTATATTTTTACGTCTTCGCTCGCTTCAAACGCGTTTCTCTGAAAATCGTATTTTCAAATTGGCGGAAGGATAAAACTACGTTAACTCAATAATAATAATAACAAGAGTTTACCTCAAAAACTAGTTTACCAATTTACTTGAAATTTGATATACAAATTCTATGATGTATGTACTAGTCGATGAACCTAAAAATGAAACAAAATAAATAATGAAAATAATATTTATATACATAAATAGACGTAAAATTTTCGCGAAAACGTTTTTTCTTCGACGTATTCTAATTTTAAAAATTCTCAATTCCTTTAAATTTTAATAGGTTCTTCGACTAATTTCATAAAGAATAAGAAAATTATTTTTATTCCTACTTTGATCAAAATGGAAAACACTACAGCGATCACTAATTTCAGATCTCGTTATGACATCGCAATACATATGCTCTTATCATTTTAAATTGCTGCATATTTTAAAGGATAAAAAAATTCTTTTCCAACTCTTATAGTTACTTAATAAAACTTAGTAATTTTCAGAATGATGGAGCAAATATTTTCGTGGGAAAAAAATTCCCCAAAATATGCACATTTTCAGCGTTGTACATCAAGATCTCTCTACTTGGCTATCTATAGTTATCTGTAACAACAAACTTTAAATAATCCTAGCTGTCGGTAATATAAACAGCGTCATTTTACCATTAATCGGGCTATTGTTAGATGGAGTAAGTTACATCCTCGCTGAATCTCGACAACTTCACTTTCGACTTGCGGACTATGCGGAGTTCGGGAATTTGCATATTCTGCTCATTCCGTCCGACTCCAGCTTTGATACTCTTGAAATCTGTACTCCTGTCATAGCAGTAGGATAGGTTACATCGACACTTTAATCTTATCCTGTTGTCCAAGTTTATTAAGCCATGCCTCTTTATCACGCGATGCGATGTAATCCTATTTGTAGATCAGACACTTCCAGCGAATAGCAAAAGTTCGTGCTACCTATACGTATTTAGACCCTGTTCGAGAAGATGCACCTGTTATACCGTGGCCAATCGGTTCTGTGTTTCTTCCAGATGCAAGCAGTAGTGAAACTAATCTTACGTCTAGACCGGTGTTTCATCTCTTTATCCCATTTTAATTTTATTTTTGAGCGACGAGTTTCGTCGTGTAATAGTTTTCGCATACAGTGATTGCAATAAAATTTTTCATTTGAGTAAATTGTAATTGTTACTCGATATATGAATGAATATTCGATATTTAGACATGCATGCACGTTCTAAAATAATCATTTTTCTTAATATAGTGATATAATAAGTACATAGTTATAATTTAAAATGTAATAGATATAAAATAATTTCAAGAATTCCACGTACATTCTAAGAACTCGTTCATTCTTCTCGCACTATTGATAATCTATCGACGTGATTGACGAGTGTTTTGAACGATGTGATAATGAATTGAGAAGATATTTAGGATAATCTTTCAGTTCACTCGTCATTATCACATAAATTTGTCCAAAGAGAGAGCTTTAAATCCTTAAGAGTCGGATCTTCAGAGTTAGTCAGTCAAGTTCCCAGCGGAATTCTATCCACCCCAGTCATCGCGACAGAACCTGCATCCATTAAATCCACTTATCCTAACGCGAACTCTTATCCAAGCAACCCTACCTATACTCTGTCCAACGAGACGAAACATCGAATACGACGACTTCACATGGCGAGTGCGTGATTACATCAGGGCCGACTTCATAGTACCCGACCCCAATGATTACGTGGAACTTTTTTTGAAACAATATAAATTCGGAACATTTCTTCAATAACATAGCAAGTGTCGTTCCCGAAACTCAAAAAAATAGACTAATAAACTGCATGTCACTTAACTGATCGCGTAGACGTTAATGTAAACATTGGTATCTCGTCTGTTTGGACGGAGTATAGTGTTGTACACCAAGATTTTTTATTCTTTACAAATGTACACAACAAACATCGATGACAATACTTAGAACAGTACAGATCTCACGCTCTAATTCTCCAGACTGATTACTACAGGAGGCTTGACTCAGGATCGAAGGTTAGAAGAGGATGATGAGGACGAGTAAGGGATAAAAAGGGAAAGTTTGCCGGTCTGGAGTTTATCTAATTGACATCTGACTAAACAATCGTCCAACATAGGAGTGCAAAGGGTTAAAGTCATCGCGATAATTGTCGTGTGACAATAGCACAGAATCTTATATCTCCTATCGCATCCTGTTGAATTAAAAAAAAGCCGAGTGAAACCAAAGCTAGGGAAGAATAAAATTTGCCGTATGGTAACGAAGATTAACCCATTTGCATCATTAAACGGAATAATTCACATTCAATAATAGTTTCTTACTTATTTTAAGTTTATTTATCACACAGATATGTCAAGCAATAAATATGTATAATTTCTGGATGAGATATAAATAAGAGTTCGTTTGTTACACTTAATTTCAAACAGAATCTTGGAAGACTCCTTTTATAGCGATGATGAAAATGGTTTAAACGTTTTATTTTTTAAAATAACCGAAGTGAGTACATCCGATAAGGTGCGTCTCTTATTGACAACTGGTGAATTTGGGAAAAATTCTCTCACCATATTCCGAACCTTCCAGGTCAAATTATAAAAATCTTACGCCTATTTCAACACATTGCTTTCTCTTTCGTCGCCAGGGAGAGAGTAGAACTCGACTAAAATTCAGCCACCTGTTTCTAGAACATCCTCGGACTAATTGTCCCAGTGCAGAAAATTTATCAAAGATTGGACGTTAGCAAATTAAACGAGCCTGCGCGAGAAGACTCGTGGCTGGTAGCTGGAATTAAAACAACAGTAGATCGCTGTTTCGAAGAAAGATTCGCAGCAATTACCTCGACAAAGGCGTGCACTCGCGCGGATGATCGAACACTGCTCTAGTCCCCTGTGCTAGCCTCTCTGAAAGAAGGAGCCAAAGGACAGCGTATGTGTCGGTGTTTTAGGGGTTCCATGGGAAGTCGCTAATTACCGAGGTTTGTCTGAGTCGTTACAGCGGCTATCGGCTCGCTTCTTTTACCTTCAACCGACTTCCATCTCTTCGGCTATCCGCGCCCTTTTGCGGCGGCGGGCCGGCTCTGCATTCAGAGCAGCCACGCGAAACGAGAAAGGCCAGGTTTCTGTCTCAAGCGTGTTAATTAGACGCGCCTTTGTTTCCTCGCAAGGAACCCGAACGAGGCAAATATGAACGACCAGGCGACCCTTGAATTTTGTCTCTCGCTTGATATCGCCACTGTCGACTCCACGAATTATTTATGCCCTGGGACTGCACGGAGGTTTCATAAGGGGAATCAGTCGGCATTTTAGGCATAGGTGGGCACAGGTACGCGCTCTGCACCGGTCCGGAGGTTCTACGTGAAAGGAATGCGGGACTGATCGTTCCAGCGTCATAGATCTTAGCTAACGTGATCTTAGGTTCGCGACGTATCTGTTTCGTTATGAAAAACTGTATATTGGGGAGAAACTGAACCTTGGTGAGTTGGTATACGTGTGCAGTGTTACGAAGAAAACGATATTTGATTTTTGGAAATCTATGTACTTAATCATATTAACCCACTCGCTGAAAATGTCAGTGATCGAAGCTTTTATTAATGGATAAGTTGTAACAAGTGAATTAATATAAAAAGAGAATTGACAAGAATTCCTCAATCATGCTATACTCTCATCACTAAACTACTATAAGTGTGGGTTTGAAATATGATACTTATATATGTTCTAACTGAACAATTGTATTTGTAGGATAAAAATTAATATAATAAGTAATTGTTTGAACTTCCTGTTTCTTTCTAAGGACTCAGCTTTTTTTGTTTATCTCTCGCACGTCTCTTTTTTAGCACACAGCTCACGACTGACTTCTTCTCTCATGACACGAATATATAAACAGTCACACGTCGTAACTAACTCTCATAACGAGTACCATTACCGTCGTCTAAATCTCATTTCTTCTACTTACAACTTTCGATCGCGTTATAGGATGTTGCACTTACGGGAGAGTTATTAGCGAATTTAATAAAGTATCAATATCATTTAAATATTAAAGATAATTGATAAGAATCCTTCATGGTCAGAGCGTTAAAAGATTTATTCTCATTACCCAAATCCTGTTTTTTTTATCCAATAACCTCAGTCATGTTACAGAATGTTACATCTGCTAGACAATTATCAGCCAACTTAACAAATTGTCGATATTACTTAAAAATTATAGATAATTTACAGGAATCCTTGAATCCTGCTATATCCTCGTCACTAATATCGCAAATATCATTATCGTCACCGAAATCCCATTCTTTTTTATTTAAAGCCTTCAATCGCGTTGTAGGGTGTTTCACTTACTGGCGAATTATCAGCCAATCTAATAAACTGACGATATTACTTCAAAATTAAAGAAAATTCCCAAGAATCCTTGAATTCCGCTATATTCTCACTATCAAACCACTACATATGCTATTCTCATCACCGAAACCGTATTTTCTGCACAAAACTTTCTCCGCCCAACACCCCGAGTCACGTTACACGCGGTTGCAGTTGCCGTAGAATATTACCAAAATAATTCCAATCGAACGTTGTAAATTTCCATAATTGACGCGACCTGACGGAAATTACTTTCGCGCGGTTCGGAAGAAAATGGCCGCGCATCGCTGGCATGTATCACGGTAACGCACGGGAACCGTTCTAATTAATCGAATTACGTCGAGACACGGTGCCCGCTGAGCGTAATTAGAATTTTATTATCAGGATGCTCGGTAGCGCATAA
>NIJG01000085.1:300152-312060 GCA_002201625.1 Euglossa dilemma | reverse complement strand
CGAAAATAAATTATATTTTATATTTTAGAGTGAATTACAATAAATACTGTAACCTAGTGGGTTTAGCCACTTTTGCAGGATTAAACTAACATACTTTTCTCTATAATTTTTGCAGTTTTAAATTGTAGTTACAGTTTAATATGTATATTGTAATAATAGAATAACGGAACGAAATGAATTTAAATTTTATTTAAACTTCCTCAGTTATATATCACATCATAATGTGTAATACGTAGAAACTAAACTCAATGCTAGTTGGAAAATTAATTATGCAAGTGCAGTTACACGTGTTTCACACAGCTGAGTTTAATCATAGTTTTGAAGCGATTGAGAATGGAAAAACTTTCCTGAATCATTATGAAGTAGTATCGAATGGTCCATTGCTTCGTGTATTTGTTTATTCCAAAAATGAAATTGTTTTGTCATTTCCAAAATTCTCTTCTTTCTCAACACGAAACGGGTAAAAGTTACGCATCAATGTGATCAATACGTTGTTTAATAAATTTTCTCTTACTTAAATAAATCAGTAGTGCTTTTGCTAATAATAAATATATATTTATGTTCTAATAATTAATAAAAAGTTCAAAAGTGTTGCATATATTCATATCACAGTAAAACAGAAGTTTCTATAATTTTATTCCGTATAATTAAATAATATTATTTTATATAATATAAAAGTTATATAATAATGCATTAAATTGTCTTCGTTGCTTTGTTATAAACAGTCTTTAAATATTTAAAAATGAAACATATACTAAGTACATAGATCATTCTCATTTTATCGACACATGTACAACTACACATACAAAAATCTGCATAAAAATCACAGCACAGATAAAAACAACAAGTTCAATCCCTTACACAATCGTTTTTATTTACTTCACAGCGCGTTTCATTCGAAACTCCATTAGAATCTAACACCATTGTGGGGGACGCCTGAACCGCAGCCATTATATTCGTCATAGTCAAAAATTCCGCGTTTAAAAGATTCACCGATCACGTCGACAGAATCTCCTACGGGGGATAAGCAAACAGATTTCCCTTCAAAATGACGTACAGCTGGGGTATAAATAAATAAAAGGATAAAAAAAAAAAGGAAAAAGGAAAAAAAAACTGAAAAAACCATGGAGCAGTAAAGCCAGTACAAAAGAATCGGTTCGAAAAGGCGCGCACCATCCGTGTTGACAGACGCGTCAAACATACGTCGAATCGAAGTAGCGGTTTTTTGGCGCGGTTCAAACCCTGTCCCTGTCGCGCGACCCCTTCGAGGGGGGTGAATTTTTGTCGCAAAAGCCCCGAAAAGGGGTGATTCGTCCACGTGAAAAAGCTCGGTCGACGCGGATCGCCCACGGCCCTGCTAGGCTGGACCGCAATGTTTTCCTCCAATTTCACCCAAACAAACAGTCCGTTATAGATTTGCGCGGCTGTTCCCTCGTCAATTTATAATGAAGGCCATTGTGCAACGAGAAATGAGAGTACAGCCTGGCTGGAAGTAGATTCACGGACGACCGGAAGGAAATATTGCAGTGAAACGTCAGGAGACCATTACCGATTCTCCTTCCACTCCTATATAATTGGCCTGTGTATGTAATTCCATTGATATTTGTGTTGCCATAACGTGGCCCCTGTTGCTTTCGCAAGAACAACATATTATTGCATAGCTATGGCTAGTGTTGGTGTTTTTATCTCTGAGGTTATGGAAGAGAGTTGGAAGTGAAGTGGAGATGTATGATATTTATGTACTTTAAGTGACTTGTTGTTTAATTGGATTTCAGTTGGGAGTATGTAATTGGTCTGTATATAACTTTATTGTTATCTGTGATTCTATATAGTTTCGTGAGTAGGATTTCATTTATGGGAATAGCGTATTAGGTTCATTGGGTAGGTATGGTGTGAGGATTATTAGTATCCTTATAAGGGTGAAGTAGAGGAATATGAAAAGGACAAGGTTTATATTATTTATTTATTTCAAATGGATCGTTGTTATCTAGTTTGAGTTGTTATCGTGTAATTGGCCTCTGTCTATAATGACATTTGTGTTTGGATTTCCATAGTATCGTCTGTGATGCTTTGATAAGGACAACATATTACGTTCTTTGGTATGAAATGTACAGGTATTTTTATTTTTGAAAGTTTGGATGCATGCAGATTGGGAGTAAATTGTAGAAATGCCTAAGGTTTATAATATCTGTTTGTTTCAAGCAGTTTGTTATGATCTAATTGGGTTACTGTTTGGGTTATTGCTATGTAATTAACCTCTGTGATACTATTGATATTTATGTTGTTATAGCATTGCCAATATTAGCTTGTTAAGAACAGTAAATTATGTTCCTTGGATAAATAAGGTACTGAATATATTCATATCTTTATTTTCGAAAGTAAATCGTCCTATACTATATGTATCACACTCTATACATTATATCAGTTTTATTATAACGAATCAAGTTATATCGTAAATGAAACTGCTGTTTTAATACAGCAATTAGAATCAAATTTTAGAAATAAATTGGCACAAATGGTAACTGGAAAATCACATGGTATTATTTCAGATATCAATTGTTAAAATTAGACTGAATTGCGATACGATCAAATCTAGATCTAGATGCATTCTTCTTCTATAAACAAAATATCAATTTACATAAAAAATTTCCCCCCCGAAAAATCTGTAACATGAACTTTCTTTTCCATCAAAGAATTATATTTCGCTTTCTTATATACGCTATACGGATAATGGCAGTATCGAATGACACTTTCTGCAAGTATTAAATTTGAGCTGGCCCAGTGAAATAGCGAAATAACCCGCGGAAATAACGAGGACGTTGAAAAGAATAAGAGGAATATCTGCATAAAGGAAATAATTGCCATAATTTCATTGGGATTGGAGATAAATAAGCGATAAAAACGAAAGAAAAACAGAGGGTTGACGTATCTTAAAAGGTCACCGAGCGTTTATACACCACATTTCATTAACGTGCCTTTTCTCCCTTTCTTGGAGTCTGGGTTAAAGGAAAATGTATAAATATTCTTCTACCCAGAAGACTCATCACGATCCTCGTGGTGAAGTGAACTCAAGGTTGAATTCCCAAGGACATTCCATTTTACCAAACCATCTTCACTCAGGTGCCACTTCATTTTTTTATTTCCCCTACCTACCTCCCCTTTCTCTTTCGCTTTCGATGAGCAGCAAAGCGCATTACCTACTCGGTTCCTTAATTGACTATAAACGCTTAGTCTTGTTTCCCAGAAATATGCCCCTGAAGAGGACTGAATATACCTTCCGTCGCGGCCACCGACGATGAACAGAGAACGCAAAAAGGGAGTCGGAAAATTCTCTCTCCCTTTCATCCAACGAATGGAAAACCCTTTCTACTCGTCTCCACCTCTCTGTCTCCTCCTTTATACTTTCCCATCCATCCTCTCTCTGTCTCTCCTCCGCCAATCTCCTTCTCTTCCCCGTTCGGCCAGAGACCTCTCCCTACACGTACCTTTTGCTGTCGTTCGCCGGTTTTCCACGCGGTTCCTCCTCTAACTCGCGAATTTCTTCCCGTTTCCCTCTCCTCTTTATATCCTCCACTCGCCCGTTCCTGCGTCTACCGTCTCTCATAATGCCTACTGAATCCTCGCCGGTGCCAACGAGTACCTGTTTGCAGGGTCAGCTTATTTCTTCGACCGGGTATTATGAATATTCGCGATTTTCATTCTCTTCGTCCTACTCTGCCACTCTGGCGCCCTCTTGTACGTGGACGTCGTCATCCTTGTCGTGGTCCTCGTCGTCTCTGTTATAGGGTAGTCCTTCTCCCTTGGTTATCCTCGATGGCGGTGGTTTAAAGCATATTAGACCTGCTCTCGACTCCCGGGTCCATTGCAAATGGGGAGGCCTAGCTGTGCCCCTTCTGGCTAGGGCACTGGCCAGCCCTTGAAAAACCCCTCGGACTTTTGGCTCGCCCGAATATCCCGGCCGGCTCTCCAGTCATCGTCTGGAACAATCACCGAATACTGGACTTTAAACGATCCAGGCAACACGGGTTGACGTTAATGGATTGCTTTGATGAACTTTGACATTGTTGCATCGGCACGCATCGATCGCCTTCTTCCGGCCAGTAATGGAGTTTCTGTAACGCTGTCACTTTTCGTTTCCACGGTAATTGACAGGGGTTCCAGTTCCTCCAAACGTCGAAATTTCGCAATCTTTTCAAACTCCCCAGGTTTACAGTC
This sequence comes from Euglossa dilemma, assembly GCA_002201625.1. Taxonomy (NCBI): domain Eukaryota; kingdom Metazoa; phylum Arthropoda; class Insecta; order Hymenoptera; family Apidae; genus Euglossa; species Euglossa dilemma. Next base: position 307,845 of record NIJG01000085.1, on the reverse strand, counting down.
TCGAGAACCCCAAGTTCTTTGTGTCTTAGATACTTTTTACCATCTTCTTTTACAGTGCAGCACTCTGTCGCCTTTTTCCGCCCAGTACAAGTGTCGAAACTTTCAAATTTCTTGAAATATGAAAATTATTTCGGTGTTTTGAGAATTTCAAAGTTTTCGTTTTCTTTTTTTTTTTTTTTGTGGTTCAAGTTGTTTCATTATCTTCTCCTATGCAGTAATCGAGTTTGTGTGATACTGTCGCTTTTTTTAGTTTGAAGGGTAATTGACAGTGGTTTGAGTTTCACGACACGTCGAAATTTCAGAATCTTTTGAAATTAAAGAAGTTTTCGATGTTGAAATTTCTTTTTATCATCTTCGTCTGTAGAATCTAGGCCTCGAATCCTAGAAATTTCTTTAAATTCAAATATGTATCATATTTTAAAAAATGGAAATTTTTAATTTCCTCTTCTCTTTTTGTGGTTAGAAACTTTTGTTAAATCGTCTTTTTCTATACAGCAGTTATATTTCCGTAATGATTGCGCAATTCAAAATAGTCTTTAATATGGAGCGTAATTAAAGGAGGTAAGTTTCTCGAAACGTCGATACGTCAAAATCCTTTGAAACCCTTTCAAACCCTTTGAAATCAAAGAAAGTTTTGAGCCTCGAGAATTCGAAAGTTTACTCGTTTTTCTTGATTCGAAATTCTCTTTGATCAGGTTCCTCTGTCAGGGTAGAAACGAAACCACAAAATCCCTCGAAATTCAAGAAAGTTTCGAGTTTCGAAAGTTTGATATTTCACCTCTCCGTCATAATTCAAAATTCAGGGAACCTAGTTACGATAAAAGTATAAAATTGTTGAATGCAAAATCATTTGCAGATTGAAATTGAAATACAAGTTTAGGATAAAGAAATTACATCGTTTCGTCAAAAATATATAGCAATCGATGAAGATTTTATTGACAGTGATCTCCAAAGTTCTTTAACTTTCTAGAATCTAAAAACACATAAAAAATGTACAGTATTCTTATAAAAGTATGTAAAATCCATTTTTTTTTCTTTTTTTTCTGTTATTTAAAGCTGTTATTTTATATTGACAACATCTATAGAGAAAGATCTCTAGGAATAAAAAGTTTTATAGTCTTTTACGGTTATACTTGTTCCATGGAAAATCCAGGAAGGCAATTTAGAACATTTTAAATTCAGAATCCACTATTAAGGTTGCACGAACATGTTACTACTCGTACTTAGCATACTAATTGCATTCTAGACACGAACTGGAGAATGTTAACGATGTAAGGAAGAAAATGGACGTCGGAAATTTTTTGGATAGTTTGCTATGAAACATAAAATTGAACTAATTTATACCTGATCTAGTTCGAAATTTAATGAAATCAATCATTTGTTTGCATTAATTATATCATTAATTAAAAAGAATATGCTATATATTTCATATGAATTAGTCGAAACACTAAACTTTATAAAAATTTATGAAATAAATACAGATTGCTTAGAAAATAATACACTAGCTTGTAATATTAGCTAACTTCGGAACTCTAGATTTTGTGGCGGGAATTTTAACAGGAAAAGTGTTACACGAGTTTCAGTGGATACAAAAAATTATTGCTGCACTTAAATTAAAATAAAGATCGTGGAATAATAAATCGCAGTAAAAACTGTAACCATTTCGAAGTTAAACCAGCTAGTAACAGCTTGTAATTACAATGGTCGTTAACCCACACTCGTCAAGTGTCATAGTAACGGTAATTTCGCTGGTATTTCCTAGGAATTTCATATTTTTATTATAAACATTTAATAAAACTTGTAAAAACTTGTAGTTACACAACATTTATTTAATTATTTGCGTCAGTGAAATATAATAACAAAAGGTACAATATAAATACATAAAAAATATCGACAAAGTTTGATGAAAAAATTTTAAATAGCCTATCCGTATAGTATCTGATTTAAATGCATAAATTATTGAAAATTCTATTCAAATTAAATCTAATAACGACTTAAGACAGTTAGATTCGTGACTCATTATTTTATCAATGACATATGATATATCATTTGATCGATGACTTAATATGCAATTTTTCTTAACTAATAAAAATGTAAAAAATATATGAAAGATCTAAATTGTATTAAATATTATAATACCAAATTATCTAAGATATAAGAGATGTAAATAATAATTTTATATATACAGATATTCAATTACAGATGTTCGTAGGTAGTAATCATAAACATTTGTAAATTTTGTAAATTTTGTTACGTATTCCATATTTCTATTATTTCACATTTATTACGTATTTCGAGACACGTTCGATATCGTGTATGAAGTGTACGTATAGATTACTTCATTTTCATTGAATGCAGGGATTGAAACTCCTGTAGAAATAACTGTTTCAGGCCGTTATACAAAGGTTCTTTCAAAACAGTTATAAAGAACTTATATGCTGAATAACTCTTGTAAAGGACTTATATGTGTTCCAGTTACAATTCCCTAGGTATATTGACTCTCATGTAGGTTCTCGCATCGATCTCACAGTAATTAAAATCACTAAAGAATACGGTTTCAGTTTATCAAATATAAGCATACTTTTCACAAAATCGTTATAAAAGTATGACCAATAAAGAAAATTTCTTTCGAACCGGTTATTTTTAAATATTACTAATTTTACAACCTTGCGAAATGTACAAATTTTTTAATTCCTGTTCCTTTCTTTCACGACAGCTTATTTTATCACAAAACAACTTTAAAAATAAATATCGTAATCATTTTCAGCCTCTAATAAATAACACGTAATTCTAAATAAATTTAATAGTACATTCAACTATACAAAGTGGCGACTGAAAAGCTACAGGGTTCGAAGAGGTCCCAATTTATTCATTTTCTATTTTCCTAGGTTACATATCATCCATTGGAGATTTAAAAAGAATCTATCAACGATATTTCCAAACAAAATACTAAAAAGTTAAAAAAACACGCGTTGATGAAAGCTATTTTCGTTTCGCGTGATTCAGTGTCTGCTAGTGGGCAAGCCGTATTAACAAAACCTCCACGCACAAAACACTCAGCGGCTTTCTTACTCTAATTAATCCAAACACATGCACGGTACCGAACCTCGTGAGAACGAAGTCGATCGATCGTTACCGTTTCTCTTACAACGTCCTCCGTTTACACAAAATCAACATCGGATCCCGCGAGGCGAAACCTCAGCCGGAATATTCATTCCTTCCTCCGCTCTCTCTGCCCGTATTAAAAACAAACCAGACCCTCGACGCACAGAACCGAATATCAATCGCTCGTGCTCTTAACAAACTTACCATTCAGGCGTCGCGAGCGTGTGGATCGGCCGTGTTCTCGAGAATTAAAACAGCGCCGCGACCTATCCAACGGCGAGCGAAGGAACTCATCGAACAGTTCTTGACCAGCACAATGTGCCGCGCGACGCACGTAGCCACGCTCTCGCCAGGCATTCGTGCGTTATTACACCGGCACAAAGGAAACCTTTTCGAGGCTGGAGACCGTGTTCCAGACAAACGCGATCTCTGACGGTCGAATGGGAAAAAATTTTATACGCACAGCCACGTCCACCGTCTCGATTCATTGCACGGGAAATAACGAAGGGGGCCAAAGAGGTTGCGCGATTATTCTTCGCGACGTCAACGTGGCACCGCTGCGTTTTAGCGTTGCATTCATCGTGCCGCGAGTCCCGGGAATCAAAATCGAGGATAGGCTCGTCGCAACGCGATTGTTCGCGCGGCGGCAAACTCGCAGGAATTTGGATAATACGCCGCTCTGTTCCTCGGCTCGGTCCTTTGCAGCTGGCATGCGCGAATATTCGCTTTGTAAGGAGCGCTGGAAGATCGCAGGGCAAATTGGCGATAAAGAAAATTTCCCGCGCGGTAATGGCAATGGCGATAGTACCGTGTTTTTCACGGGGTGCGCGCGGGTGGGGGTGAAGCAAGGAGTATTCGTAGCGCCTGCTTAGCGAAATAGTAATGAAATGGAGTTGAAAGGGAAATTAATTTGATGAGATAGAGCGTGGTTCCTCTTTCATTTCGGATGAAAAATTTGGCTTGGTTTCTGGGACGTGTACTACTGTATTTGCAAAGTTATACTTTGACGAGTGGGGGAAAATTAATTAATGATTAAAGACTGCTTTTAGAGAAGTTGGAAGTTTTTAAATTGTAATTGTCGATAACATTTAAATGATAATTAATTATGCGGAAGATTTCAAACAACTTTATCAAAGAATTTTAATTAATTGTTATTTCAGTGGAATTATCAAACGCAAACGGGGTAATTTCAGAGTGTTTGGTTCTGTATGGAAACGTGTATTCGTTATACTACTTTTCTAGTATTAATATTAATTACTGCTTTTGTGATCCCTAATTTTAGTCCCGTGGCCAAAACAAATACATATGTCTCCGACACAGTGCATCTGAATAAATTATATTCGGAATCTAATTATACACAATTCTACATTTCATATTATATTCTATTATACGTATGGTCCACATCCAGTGATATAAACACGTGAAATTTCATACATGTGTATAATAGATTAATAATGTCTGTTAAGACAGTCTACAACTAACCCTTACCATTTGTCACAATTCTTTATTTAATATTACATATTTCATATTTGAATTTTACATTACATTTATGCAAACAAAGAAAAATATTATGTATGAACAATTTACTTATCTATTCAGCACAATTCACCAAACCAATACAAAGAATCTTCAACTACCCCAAAATCCTAACCTTTATAATTTACTAGAATTGTGTATTTAACGTTACATATTTCACATTTTAATTTTGCAAATCCATCGATGCAAATATATAAAAATATTACATACATATGCAATCTACTAATCTCTTCAGCATACCCAATACACCAATACAAACAACCTCGAACAACCCCAAAATAAATCACTCCTGCAACTGTCCACACATCTGCACTTTCCATTACATATCACACATTTCATGCTGTAATGTTACAAACCCCATGATACTGATACGCGAGGGTAGCAATAATAATTGTCTTAATCCATTAACGTATCTACAAATGTTACTGTCTTCATTTTCCCAAACCCAATAATGCAAAGAAAGGAAAGCACGACCACACACCATAAGTCAGTAGCACTGGACTTGTCTGCCAGTCTTTCTCACGGCTCCAGTAAGTGACAGCGAGAGCAACCGATCTGTGGAACAGGAAGTGCTGGAAGCAGGACTCGTTTTCGCGAAAGTGAAATCGGCGAATGCCCAAGGCTGTGTCGGAGCTTGAGAAGGCCGATTTTCGGTAATTCATATTTATGAGCGGAGACTCGGAGCAACGGGGATAAAGATAAAGATCCGGGTGGGTGGGGTGGCTAGATTAATGCGTACACGAGGCGAATTTTTGCGCCTAAGTTAACGACGTCGTAAATAATAACATCGACAGGTCGATAATGCGAATGGCAATCGTCCTTCGTCCTCCTTTGGCTTCGTCCCACGGACTCTTTCTTCTCCTTTTTCGTCCCTGCCTCTCTTGTTGCTCGGAGCCGCTCAGCGCTATGAAGCCGTTAGTCATTCGCGACTGGTAACAACTCACTTCGGGGCTGCCGTCCATGGTGCTTCAAATAAAATTGCATTCATTATGTCAATTGCTCCGCAGTGTTATCCGATGAAGAGCTTCCGTTCGTTGAAACCGGCATTCTTCTTTAGTGACAGCGAGTCGATCGATTGTTATCGCTTCGATGCTGTCATTTTTGCTACGGCCAAGGCTCCCATTGCCAGGGTCCACGGTTTGAGGAATGAAATCTCTCGGCTGGATACATGACGCTTTAGAAATGACGTGAAGGGGCTTATTAAAATTGTTCAGGCAGAGAGGCTTCGTTCGGCTCTGGAGATGCCGATGATACGGGATATTGTCGGCTGGTTTTGTTTTCGATACAGAGATCTCTTTTACATCGTTTTACTTCAAGCTCTTCTTTTCATATTCGCTTTCGATCTTATCTCCAGCTATTTTTTTACGTTTATTAAAATAGATTTGCAATATCGTGTCGTAATAATTTCTTGGGTGTTAATTTGTATGGTTTTTTGATTTAATTAAAATATTTCTTTTTCATAATTATTGGAATAGATGTGTGTTGTTTATGACGTGGTTTGAAAAGGTCTGAATGTGGTGGGAGAGTTTTTTCGACTGAGAAGGGAAACTCAAATTCTGGAATCTGTTGTCTGAAAGAAACCTACCCTTTCGAGTGTTTATAAAATAAAACATTTAATCTCTCTTACGATATGGCGAATTTTATTGTTCCCACGCTTTAGTTTTATCCGACTTCCTTCCTAATTCAATAAACGTAGAGCAATGTTTTTGATATTTTTGATTTAATATTTTATTTAGTATCGTATCGATATTGCGTTATGTATAGTTTTTTGTTGGACGGGTAGTTGTTTGCTTTGAGCACAATCTTTTATTTGTGATGAATAGACTGGTGAAAGTCTATTCATACTGGTTATATAAAGGAGACAAACAGATCAATTTTGGATTTTTTTTTACTTAATTATTAATTACACGAAGTATTTGTGGCAAACAGTAATGAACCTTTATTAAGTGATGTTCAATATATATGTTTTACATGTTACATACAATTAATAATAGTACACGTATGATAATAATATATATATATTAATTACAGTATATGATATAATGTTGAGTATATATGCAATTACTGTTGTCGTACTGCTGTAATTATTATTTTCTAAGTATACAATATTCAGGCACACGTTAATATATTTCTAATTTTAATGCAGTAAGTGCTATATTCAGAGTATCTTGTCGTTAAATAAAACATGCAGTTTTGAATTAAGTTTTTGAAATTATAATATAATTGCAGTGAAACGCGAACTTGAGAATATATAGATATGCATACGCAATTACAAGTAAATGGGGAGATATATAGAATTAGTATAACACAATAAATAACGAATTGTTGCAGGCCTTCAATTTTATATTTCATTCCCTATGCATGAGCTGTTAGTATTCATAGTATTATGATTGATTTTCTTATTAATTAACCTACTGATTTATTACCAGGGTTTATTACGAGTTGACAACAGATGTTTATGCAAATGCATATTTTTATAGAAAATAGATAAAATTATGGAGCCTAGAGAGAAAATCGCGTCATCAGAGAAATCTAAAAATATGACTTCTATTTTGCATATTTTCCATATTCCATATGTTTTACATAATTGCTTGTGTCTTTCATAAATGCGTAACCTACCTGAAATGTAAAAAATACATTTAGCAATCGCCGACGAAAATTTAAATCACGTCATTTTGACGTGAAACGTACATTTCATTTCTTTCATTTCTTATGCATAAATTTCCAGCTAAATTACGACAAAGTAACTTTAATATATTATCTAAAAATTAGTGACAATTTGAATATTATAAATGTCGAGGGACCATGAGAAATTTCAATCCAATGCAAATGTAAATGTGGACAAATCATACATAAAAAAAAATTGTTCCAATTACTGTAATTTAAATTGCAACAAATTTTCTTTCGCGTACAAGTAGCATACGTATTCTATATTTTTACATATTATGGAAATTGCAACACAATATTGATGCAAATTTATACATGCTCCTGTAATATTATGCGACATAAGAAAATTGCATATTAGAAAAAAATAATAATAATAATTTTCTGT
>NIJG01000085.1:262653-286913 GCA_002201625.1 Euglossa dilemma | reverse complement strand
AATTAGAATTAAATTATTATATATTTCTCATAATATATAACAATAAAAAGATATAAAAATATGTAATAATTATTTCATGACTCTAATAATCTTTTTTTAAAAATATTGCTTCGCTAGTAATCTAGTACGTAGACATCAGTACTAGTACATCCTTATCGCTATAATTTGAGATCTGCGTTTGTCTACTAATTTCATACTTCGTGTAGACACAGTTTCTTCTCTCAAGAACATTCTTTGATATAAATTTAATCAACTATACTCTTTTTCATTCTTCTAAATTTCTTATCAATACTAGAATTTCAATTTACAACGTACTTAACACTAGGTTTCCAGGACCTGTCAATTGACGCATAATAGTGCTATTGTCTTCAACTTAAACTCGTCGTTTGCTTTTTACAGAAAATACATGGTTAAAATAGGCATACAAAAAACGCGCGTAAACCTAGCGTTCAATACGCCACATATAAAGAATAATAACGAAGATAAATAAACGCAACAAAAGTAATCTATGCATGCTAATAAATACCATCATTAACCTATTAAAAACAGCTGCACATTTGCAACAATTACGAAAAGCAACAAACACGAAACCAGTCAGCCTGCCTAGCTCGTTAGTTCTAGTGTCAGACGCTAGGTGGCAGCAACAAACTCGCTGTATCTAACTTAGGCATGAAATTATTTTAATTATTATACAACTTTGCCTTCTTTTATCTCGTTTACGCTCGTTTACAGAGACGTTTCGCGTTTCCAGCTTACGTTCCATCCTATCTGATACTTGACCACTTATCACGCGATAAGTCGCCCAACTATTACCGGTGTATCAACCCCGAGGGACTGAAAACGACGAACAAGTGGGTTGACGTTGAAGGAGTATTTATTGTAGGATCGAACTGGATCATAGTTTTCTTATTTCATAGTCGCGGTAGCAATCGAGGGAATTTCATCGTGAATTTCATCGTGAATTTCTAATGCAAAAGTTAATAATCCGAACGATGGTGCCGCGCTGTTTCTTCTCCATGTCGAGGAGAGATCTTGTTCGCGGACCTGTTCCAACTCTGCCGTTTAACGTCGTAAAGTGTAAACTACGTTATACCAGACTTGCCGTAGCAATTATAGGCGAGTTATGCACTCGATAGGGATTGATGCACGGTTGATAAAGAGCGACGCGGCCTTGTACTTAGGCGATGATACCGCGAGTGTAGAAGATGGGATAGGAACGGCGGAAGAAACGGCGGGGAATGGAGAATGCGAATGGAGAGAAAAAGGGAAGAGTGGAAGCGAAAGTAGTTGTCGCTGGGTAAATAAAAGCGGCGGAGGCTGGAATATAAAAATAGAGGAAAGTGATGGTTGCGAACCTGTTCCAATTGGTCAGGGAATAAAAAAAGCGAAAGGTAGTATGAAAAGTACATGGCAATCGTTCGCGATCAATATTTCCTTGTACAGGGTGGGTCTTAAATGTACTACAACCAGTCGGAAAATTGATTTACGTTGAACGTGTCATTTATGCTTTATTTTCTTTTTTTTTTTTGTTTCGTATCGGTTAGTGGATTGATTAAATTTTTTAGATTTTTATTGTCACGGTAGAAGTCGCTTTGTTTACAGTGATAATATCTGCACGAACTTTTTCAGAAATTTGTTTGTTCATGGAGAAAATAATTATTATAATTGGATATTAGTTTTTTTTTAGATATATTTAATTTGCGTTGGTTTGAAAATGCACTGTATTTGGTTTTAATACTATTAAAACTATTATAATACTATTCAGAAAGCGCATTGTACATTTCAGACTGTATGAAATTCAAATTTAATATTTACAATTAATATTACAAATTCAACTAACTTATACTAACTTCAATACTTACAAATTTAATATTACAAATTTAATACTTAATCAAAACGATACACATCGTTTTATTATATAAAACGATACATATTGTAGGACATCCTATATGCAATACAACCACTGATTTCGTATTATGATACCCAACTCATTTCAAATGACCCAAATCGATACCTTCATGAACACCATTACAATCACGACGTAATCATAAAAATAATACAAAAAATAAATAAGTAAAAAGATGAACGTGAAAGTTGACATATATTCAAACCGAATCACATGACATTCGGTTTCCTTTCAGTCGTTTCTCGAGCACTACCGCTTCCTCCAAGATCTCTTCTTCGAAAAGCTCGCAGAAATCGTGGCGACGCGAGAAATGGCCACGAATAGTAAAGAAGGGTACAAAAATATCCATGCATTGGACGAAAGTAAACGCGACGAAACGTGATAAGTTTGTAGCGATAAATCACGAAGTGAGCAGCAGAAAGGGAAAACGAGAGAGAGAGCGAGAGAGAGAGAGAGAGAGAGAGAGAGAGAGCAAGGAGAAGGAACGAGAGAGACAGAGGCAGAGAGAAGACAGAACAGGATAAAGGGAAGCCAGAGTGGCTTCATAATAACATGATGGTAATTGGACGAGAGAGGCCCACATCCTAATTAGCCGGGATGCTGACATTAAGAGTGCACTGTTATTATCAATTAACCGCGCCGATTGATACACGTGATCATCGTGGACCGGACGTACGCACGACCCGCTTTTTATAACCACGAGAAATACCGCGATCCGGTATACCATCATCATGAGGTTATGTCCACGCCATCTTTATCACTGCTTAATTGCTGTTCGTTTAATTGCACGCCCTTCTCTTTTCATTTCCGGATACGTAGAAATTATATTGCAAAAATTAGTAGTTCTTTTACGGTGGAAATAATGAAAATTGCGATTTTGAGTTGTGAGTATGTTGTTGTTTGTTTGGAATGGAGTTATCAAAGTATCATTATCGAAGTATAAGTAAGAGATGCGTCTATGAATGTTAAATGTAATTACTGAAAAGAAATTTCGAACTTCACCCATGCTTAACGTATTAAATACATTAGTCTTCATCAACTTATCGTTAATTATAAATTAAGGAATAAAATTATCGTGTATCACATCCATACCTGATATGACACATCATATAATATATATCATATATAACATATGAATGCAACAATAATATTACAACAGTTACATCGAAAGATATTTCGTTGTAAAATGTAAAAAAAGGTTTTTAGAACACTTTCGGGCTAAAATACGATTGAGCTAAATTCCCGACGAAACAAACATTTAAATTCAGCAGCGTAAATACACGTAAGAATCCGTAGCCATAAAAGAGGGTATAAAAGAATGGAAAGGAGGTAATCTGAAAAAAAAAAGGAAAAAAAAGAAAAAGCAGATATACGAGTACAGCTTCGCGATGGACATGCGAGTATAAAAGAGCCCAGTTTTCCTCTAACAAACGCAAATCCGAGTCCCATTGATGGCGGAACTGGAGGGTTCATAGGGAACAGATAGCAATGGCACGGCCATTAAATAGGATCAAGCCGTCGGATTCGTTTCGAAAGAATTGGGAATAGATAATCGAACCGTGTTCCAAAGCCAACGCTATGCAATTGCTTCTCTTTCTCTACTTTCCTCTTACGTTTTTTAACCCCTTCTTATCGGACATCGGCTTGAAACAATGAAATTTAATGTAAATGCGACGCTGCCAGCTTCAATCACTCGACTGATCGCGATCTCGATATTTTCGTTTAATTTTACGATCGAATTGCGCTTACAACGATCACAGATTCAATCGATTGCTTTAGAGAACTTTGAGTTATTGTTACGGTGGTGCATAGAGAGTCGAGTCTCTTTGGAATTCGAATTTGCCGCGCTTCTGTCGATTGTTAAGGCTTCCTCTATTGTGTGCCAATTTTTGTGAATATTGTCAGCGGAAAATAGATAGGTTCGATTCGTTTAATATTTCTAATAAAAGTATTGATCTAATATTTTTAGTAAAAATGCACCTCTTATAATTGAGGTGTGATATCTCTGATAATAATATTAGAATTTCATAATTAAGATTTAATATTTCTAAAAGAACCTAAAAATTTTATAATCGAAACTCAGTATTCATTTTAAATTGAACGATTGAACAAGATAATTTTATTATGTGCTATAATTGTTTCTGGGACAAATATCAGGGTGGGCTTTTGACTTTTTTAAGTGGAAGATGATATATTGATCTTCAAATAATTTTTATCAATCTTTTTCAGACATATACAAATTTATATATGCATATACATGAAGAGATACATAAAGAATTATGAAAAAAATTCTATGTGCACACATACACTGTTACATATCTCATGTCTGAAAAATGTATGCCTATTACAACTAGGCAGAGGCAATTCTACACCTAAAAATAGGTCGGAAAAGAAGAATAAAATTTTTCCGTACGAGGCTTGGTTTATGAGAAAATCGATTTTGAAGTTTCATGGGGTGCGCGTAGCTTTAAACGCGTTTCAAAGAACCCCTAAAATGTGTCAGTAATCTATTGTTATTATTCTATCATTCTATTATCAACCCGATACAAACATAGAAATACTAAAAATGTTTGTCAATGAAAACTCGAACAAAAGCGCGTCCGCCCAATGAATTTGAAATTCAATTTTCTCAGAAACGGAATCCCGTGGGAAAAAATTGTCTTCTTCCTTTTCGACTTATTTTTACACGTAGAATCACTTTCTGCCCGGTTTTATTACTTGGTTTTATTTCTTGCTACACGCCAGACACTCTGAACGCATACACACGCGGTTCTATTACAGCTTGCATTCGGTGGAGGCTGAAACTTAGGGAAAATTCGCGGGACACTAAGCATACCTGTCCCTTAAATATCAAAAGGAGGCATAATATGAAAAGCTGGTTCGGCACGGAATCGAAGAAAGTTTAGTATTTTAAGCGACCCGTGTAACTCGCTTTCATCGGCCACGATGCGCCCCTAAGAGCAGCGGAACGATCTGGAAAACATCCGATCTGGTAATGTTTCCTCTTTTTCCGGCTTATCCATCCGGAATTAGATTACTTCCGATAGCCACCCAAGGATGAACCGTCGTGCCTCCTCGATCGATCCCGCTCGGAAATCAGATTACGAATCATTCGAAGCAATTCGATGTCCACAAAGAAACTCGGATGTACATTTCCAGTTTCACTGTATCGACGAATTGTTCCTTTTCTTTCTCTCATTGTCCCATGACCTGGTCTTCCGAATCGAACGATTTTCAAAATTACAGTCTTCTCCGCGTATATGGCCACGCGCTATCCCCACCATTGAACTTGTTTCCTCGAGACGGATATTTATATACAACATAGGATGACATGATATCGCGCTATATGATTTTTAATGTTTTTTGAACAACTTTAAAATTTTTATTGTTTAATACTAAACCTGCCATGGTGTAAATCAATGTTTCCCCACCATTGAACTTGCTTCCTCGAGACGGATATTTATATACAACATAGGACAGCACGATATCACGCTATATGATTTTTAATGTTTTTTGAACAACTTTAAAATTTTTATTGTTTAATACTAAACCTGCCATGGTGTAAATCAATGTTTTCCAAACTTTCATTCAAAATTTTACCTTCAACATTACCATCGTAATCGCTCGTGTTTGCGATTTTACGTACGATCAATAAAAAATCTTTAAAATCTTGGAAAATAAAAATTTTATAAATCAAATTTGATTTTACGAAGGAAGGTTAGTGCTATGGGGATTAGAATATTTTTGCAACCAATAAAAATAATAATGCGTTGTAAATAATTTTGTTTCGGCGTGACACGAAATTAAACCTGTGGTTTTAGAAAACATAGAATTTAAATGTGATAGAAAAGTGATGTTTGAGTTGGATGAGTGTGCATAGAACATCAGTATGAGCGAATGTAGGATATTATGCAATAACGAGTATACGTGTAGTGAATGAAGTCTGCTATGGATCACATATATGTATGAGTAATTTATGAAAGAAAGAGAAATCAATGAAGTAAACGTGTGAGAGAGTATCATACGTGGAAGTCTCTAAAATTATACATATTCCTTCCATCTGGTTACGCGATCTACTTTTCAAGTTTAAAATAAATATTTATTTATATTTATTTATATTATCCATTACTAGCAAGATTAACCCGCAATTCTGATCGCGTGGGTCCGATCGACAGGTCCCGAAATTAAACGATCCAGGAGAGAAACGTAATGACGATTATTCCTTGGTTCTTTTATTAGTGGGCAAAGCGGTCGGCGAAATTAATATCGCGGGTTTGCCCGACCGCAAATCGCTGCGTACGTGACGCACAAAATAGAAGAGGCAATTAAATCCCTGGGCCGCAAATGTTTGAAGGGGTAGAGGTGTTGTCCAGATAACAGGCGGTCCTGCAGCCCACGCCCGCATGTTACAGGGCTCGGTATTTACGGGAGTGAAATAGATAACCTTCGTGAACCTTCATGGGCTCGTACGAAATTAGTTCCCTCTTACCCCTGCATCGGCCGGCCATTAAACCAAAGAAATACGTTTTTGTACGAGTGACATACATTATGGCCGCTCCTTTCGCCATCGAAGCGATACACGCGTCATTTATGGCTATTTTATGCAGCTGTGACGTTACTCTCGCGGAGAATTCATTAAGAAGATATTGTCCCGTGCATTAATGCGCGTTGGGTTATCTCGCAAATTTGGACGTAGATTTTCGTGTCGGGAAAGAAAGTTACAGTGGTCGAGATTCATTTCGTGTTTGGGAATTACAGTATTCGAAAATGATGTTTAGTGCCTCGAGTAACTTTGAAATTGCTAATCAAATTTGATTTTATAGGAGGAGAAACTTATTAAGTTTCGAATATTTTAGTAAATACGTCAGACGTTGGTATTTTTTATTCGAAAATAATTCGAAAACGATTTTTAGTGCCTTTAGTAACTAGTAAGATAAATGAAATTTGATTTCATAGAAAGTGTTGTAGATATAAATTATTGGATTTGGAATATTTAGGTGAATAAGACAAAAGTTGGTATTTTTTTATTTGAAGATGATTTTTAATATTTCTACTAACTTTGGATTATTGTTACATTGAAATGACAAATCGAATTTGATTTTAAAAGAGAAAATTAGTGTTACAATATGAGGTTAAGGATATAAATATTGGAAAGAAATTATTGGCTTTGGAATATTTTAATAAATATGACAAATGTACTTTTTAACGTAATAGACGATTTGTTTGTGGTGAGGTATATAAGAAGTTATTCTACACAAAAACTCTTTGATCTGTTTTTTCATATCTACATGCATCATTTGAATTTCGTATAAATTATTCGATGTATCAAATAAACAGATATGTTAATGCTTCCATGAATGATATCGCATTACGAACATTTAAATGATCCACCCAGTATCTAAAATCAAAATACATATACCATACCAAACAGTAATTAAAAATATAAAAAACTATCTAATCTACATTGTCACATTGAATGCCGATATGAAAAATTAAGAGAAGAATGACGTATAAAAACATACCCCATTCGTAATTACGACCTATACCAATTATGTTTGAAACAGGTTTGCGCAAAAATACCTTATAATCGCGTCAAAGTAATATCTGGAGTGAAAAGCGGGCGGAATAATTAGTACAGTGCCGAGAACACGCACTTTGAGCCGGCGCTTCTCGTATAACTGGCGTTATGTCAAAGACGCGCGCACGGTGTATCCCTGGCGCACTGTTTGCTCCTTTATTCCGCCACAGAGGGCTGATTTCGTTGCTGAAAGACACGTTGTTATAGAAACAATTTTCCAGCCGAATAAGAGTACCGACAAATTGCTTGCCGGGAGTGAAGGTAATGACTAACCTCCAAAAGGTTTAGCCCGCTTAATAGGGAGAAATCGCGAAGGCTGTTTGTCCGGAATGGTGGGGGTCGGAGTTCCTTCCGGACGTCTCGCGAGGTAGGGGTGGGGATAGAAGGGAGCGGTGGTGGGGGGTAGAAAGCAGCGATGGTGGGGATTAAAAGCAGCGGAGGCTGCGAAATTCCGTGGCGTGTACTTTGCACGCTATTAGCGAGTAAATACTCATGAGAGGTTGAAAACGCGGTGCAGTTGCTTCCGAGAAAGCTTCTGAAAGTCCTCTGAAAGCACGTAAGAGAGGTTCGAGAAGCGTGTGGCTGGTGTACGAGCGTCACTGCAGAAATCGCTTCGAAACGCGTGTACTGCTCCACATCGTGTCTCTCCCTTTCATTCTCTCTCTCTTTCTCTTCCTCGCCTCTCGCGCTGCAGCCTTTCATCGAAATTTCCCGCACGTACGCACGGATACACGCGTTGCCGTGAACCTGACCGCTATTGTGTTTTGAAGCATGGGAATTTATATTATTGACTGTTTCACTTATCCTGTTTCTAGCAGTTCGTTTCAACCGCGCGGTACTTTCGATACGATACTGCTTCGCTGCATTCATATTTCGAATATACTTTACGACTCGTGATAACGCAGTGGTGTTTGCAAATATTTCCACGAATAGAGTGGTATTAAATATTTCCACTTAGGAAAGCGTGCACGTGTGATGTAAATCGAATTATTAGTTGAGTATTGGATTTTCAATTAGTATTTTGGCAGATTATTTCATGGTAGTTTTGTTATAAAATTATCAATATATCAATATATAATTATGTGTAATTTACTGAATATTCGTTTATAAATTGTTGTTTTTGTTAAGTATTTTGCTTTATTAATTGTAAATGCATACAATGAACAAGGAAAAATTTTATTTTATTAATAATTTGTTGGTACATATCTCGAGGTAACAATAATATCTCAGAAAATAATATTTTCTTGTGGATAAATGATTAAAAAGTAAATTTCTTCTGTTGCATAATTCATATTAATATTTTATTTTCGATCATTTTTAGAAATATCTATATTTCTATAAGTATGAAGCGTGGAATATACAATCCTTTGCTTTCGTTATTTCAAATGGTCATTGAGTATGAAACTGAGTGTAATATTAATTGAAAATTTTACTTCTCGATGGACTTAATGTTCTTGTAAAAAGATGTTAACTACACATTGCAAGTTACATTCTTAGAACCTGGTAAAACGAACAATCGAAAAAATGGAATTAACGTTCAAATAAAAAAAACTCGAAAGCTCTCAGACGAGAGAAAATTGAAAAACCGAGAACACAAGTTAGACCGAGTCCCTTTCGAGTCACCGATCATCATTGTACAACAACAAGCTTCCCATCATCATTGTCCTTCGTTAGGGTACTCATTCGCGTACCCCACGAGCATTCGCCAGCGCGAAGAACGCGAAAATAGCGGTATTAATAATAAGTCGTGGAATACGAAAGAATATAAACCCTCGAAGTAAGTAGGGAGAAAAGTGTAAGGAATTCGAAAAATAATCTTGCCCCGTAGGGGAATGGAGAAAATTCATAAAATGGTCCTCCTCGCGTTTGGCGGATACTCGAAATGGCCGAAGGGTCTCGAAGAATCAGAGAGTCGAGGGAGTAAATCTGAGAGCAAAAAGGAAAATGACGTGAAAAAGAATAAATCCGACGATTCTCTGGCACAAAACACGTTATTCTAATACATCCTGTGCATACCAGCGAGGTAGAAAGGCCAGGCCGCCGAAGATACTTGAGGTAGAAAGGTTCACAACGTGGCCTTGTTTATCAAACAAGAGGAGCGTGACGTAGGAAAATCGCGTACAAGTTACGACGATAATTAGGCGGAAGGTAACAAAGAGGAGAACCTGCCGGGCCAGAGATCAGAGGAGCGCAAGAAGCCTGGTAGAATGCCGAAATGGCGTGTACTTTGGCCCGAGAAAGCTTCTGAAAGGCGGCTGAAAATCTGCAAGGCTGCCGGTGAGGAGCTAGGCTAAGAACACTATTGTGCAAGTCGCTCGTTGACATGTGTGCTCGCGCCTTTAAGTAGTCTGAGTCAAGCCCGAGCCCCCACCATGGTGCTTTGCTTGGGCTTTCTTAAAAAAAATTCTTTTTTTCCACCCCGTGGAACGAACCGCGAAAGCGCTGAAGAATTTCCGGTAGGCCCTCGAGGAGAGCTGCCCCTGTGAAAAGTTGCCTCGTTAAACCACCCCGAAGCCTTTTAAGCTCGCCATCTACGTATAGCTGAATTTTTGGTAGGACACTCTGGACCCCGATCGCCAAGCTTGTAGCCAGTCTTCTCGAGAGTTCTGGATGGCAGATCGAAAGTTTTAGGGGATCGCGCTTCGATTAGCAGTCGAAGAGAGGTGTTTCTTCGGCAATTCTCCTCTCTTTCAAATTCTTAGGACCTTTTTCAGCCGCAGTTCCGATTAGGAGTCGGAGAGAGGTATTTCTTCGGGAATTTTTCCCTCTTCAAAGATTTTTAGGACTGTTTCTAACTAACGTTCCGATTATGAGTCGAAAAGAGGTGTTTCTTCGGGAATTTTTCCCTCTTCAATGATTTTTAAGACCTTTTTCAATCAACGTTCCGATTAGAAGTCGAAAAGAGGTCTTTCTTTGGGAATTCTTCACTTTTTAACATTTTTTAAGACCTTTTTCAATCAATGTTCCGATTAGGAATCGAAGAGAGATGATTCTTCAGAAATTTTTCTCTCTTCAAAGATTTTCATGATCTTTTCCAATCAACGTTCCGACTAGGGGTCGAAGAGAGCCGTTTCTTTGGGAATTTAGTCTCTCTAAAAATTTGTAAAGCCTTTTTCAACCAATGTTCTGATTAGCAGTCGAAGAGAGATGTTCCTTTGGGAATTCTCCTTTCTTTAAAATTTTTATGACTTTTTTCAGCCATAGTTCTAATTAGGAGTCGGAGAGAGGTGTTTCTTCGGGAATTCTTCTCTCATTAAAGATTTTTAGCACCTTCCTCAACGAACGTTCCTCTGTTTGAAGAAGTAAATTGAGTTATTAATTGCCGTTTTTTAATTTCGAGATACGAGAAAGTGATCAAGTTGCAGCAGTTTTCCCGAGAACCAATCAAAAAGACGTGCTTCGTTATGGGTAGTGTCACGCTTGTCTGAAATCCAGTACGAAAAATCCTTTTTCGTTTTAGGATTTTCCAAGCCTAACCATATTTTGCAACGCCACTGGTTCGCGACCTAACCACAGTCTCACGCGTGAAATATCTCCGTATTCATACATACATCAAATGCACGTGTCACGCGTACGTTCAAAAACTCGGCGAGCAAAAATGTGAAATCGCGAGACCAAAAAGTGATACGTATGTTGCTCGAGGAAAAACAAAAAAGGCATCAGAATTCGCGTGTGTGAGAAAAAGAGAGAGAGCGAGAGAAACCGGCGGAAGAGGACAGTGACAGAAATTGTGAGATAGATATAGTAAAAGACAAAAATAGTGAGAGACAGAGAGTGAAGCAAAGAAGGTAATAAAAAGATAGATAAGTAGATGGACAGACAGATAGATAAATAGATAGATAGAGAAAGAGAAGAATATGCAGAGGAAAGGAGAGGTAAAGAGTGATAGATAGACAGATAGAAAGAGAGAGAGAGAGAAAGCAGAAAAGGGAAAGTGATAGAGAGATAGATAGATAGAGAAAAGGGAAGGTAGAGAGACAGGTAGACAGAAAAAGAGAAAGAGAGAGAACGAGAGAGGGAGAGAGAATAAAACATACGCGTTGTGGCGTATCCGGTTGCGAGGGAAAACTATCGGGAACGCGTGGAACGAGAAATATTTATCGCCTGACGGACCGCGCGCGCGAACGTTCATCGCGGTGAACAGCGTGGGGTATCGTTGAAATCGGAGCACTTTTCAAAGTTTAATCATTTTCGGTGGCAAAAGGAGGGGCCTGCCGCCGCGGCGAATTTATCGACGTAACAGGATAGGGGCTGGAACGGCGCAGCGTGGACAGGTCAGCCCGGCTCGGTTGAATTCTTCATCGAGCCCTAAACAACTCGCGATGCTGTATCCTACCGAACCGATGAATAAATTTCGCGTGCGAATGGCTCAAACATGTTCGCTAACGTAGAGAAGCGGTTGCACGGGGTGGACCGTTGGCTGTCGACGAGGGTGCCGCTTGGAAAAGGGCCGTGGATGGTTACCACGCCTCTTCCGCGTATTCGCAACCACGTCTGGCGGTTTCCTTAAACAAACCGAAAGTGTGCTGGATGCTCTTTGTGCCAGCGAACCCGGCCCCGGCTACGTTTTGTCCCGACCGAGATGCTAATTATCCCGATCCCCTCTCCCTCCCGTGATTTTATGCTAATGCCGTTCATCCGATTCGATATTAGCACCGAGGATCCTGGCCTGGCTGGGATTCGATTAGGAAGAGACGTCGATTAGACAGAGAATGACATCAGTGAATGGGTTTCGGGCCTGGGTCTGGGTTAGACGGTGACACGATGAGTCACGTGCGCGAATTAGGTGCGAATTGCGTCGTATGAAGCTCCAGCCCTCGAAACTTTAAGGCTCAGTCTGAAACCTGAGCCTTTAAGGCTAATTTTGTATAAAGCTCCAGCTTTCGAGGCTGCACCGTTCTAGCTTTAAGACTCCACTCTTAAAGCCTCTGAGGAAATTAGCAGAGGTGCAGTGAAACGTCGATTATGCGAATTTTGATTACACGAGTACCTTTTTATCCGAGTGTAATTTAAATTGATAAATTGAGATTAGAAAATTTAGTACGCGTGTATGTCTGGGATCGAGGAATTCTGATAAATTTGGAATAATCTGGTTTTCAACTAGAGTTTTTAGTTGGTGCTGTAAATATGTTGGTATTTAGATGAAGAGAAGGGGAGTGTCTGGTAGAACGGTAGATGTGAAACTGAAGGATACTTGGGCTAGAGTGTTAGGGGTGTAAAAGAAGAGTGTTTGAATCGACAGCTTGAGATTATCACGTGAAAGAGGGACGCATGACTGCCTATAGCGTTAGCTAGACGAGCTTGATTGTATTCAGTGGTGGAAATAGTAACGTAATAATAGAAGAGAAAAGAAAAACGTATGAGGAAGGATCTAAAGTTGAGAAAATGCACGAGTCAGTGGCAAATCAGAGTTTAGAGTTGTAAATTGAAAATAAGAATTCATTGAATAATTAAACTATTATACAATAGTGTCATATTGTCATGGGTTAGTGTTATAATTTTAAATGAATCTTAATAGGGGTAGTAGATAGGATTAATTGATGAAACACGTAAAATCGAAATTGATTTTGATTGAATCTACACTTTACACCTTTTATTATAAATATATAATATATATAAATTTATATTAGGAAAGAAAAAATTAATAAAATTAGAAATTGTGCAAAATATTGACAATTTATATATATTTACGTAACTATGTACGAATCCGAGGAAGAGCATTCCTTAAAATGGATAATTTTTTCAATTATTGTAATTGTACAAAATATTCTTTAGTTAAATAGATACAGTTCTTCGATATTAAAACTGAAATTTATGTAGTTAATTTTTTTAAAGCGTTCCTCGATTCATAAATTCCATTGTGAGTTGTATAACGGTTATCTGTTCCTCGCATAAAACATATGTTTGGTATAGAACAATTATTCGATTAATCCAATTTTACGATTTAATTTTTACCATAATCTTGTTCTAATCGAAACTAAAATTTTTGAAATTAAATTTTCAGCGTTACCTTTATGGTTACCTCTATCTCGCGCAAAATAACGCATTTTAAATACATCAGTGGATTATTTGAACACGTTTCATCCGCATTAAACATTTACAGTCTGCCAATCAGGGACATTAAAACGACCGGCATGAAACAGCCAGTAAAAGCTGCCTTTCTCCGAGACATTTCACCGTAGACGTAATCCCCGCGACCATGTACTCAGAGGAAGCTGAAAGCATGATCCGCGGAACGCTTAGGTCCGTGTTTATCTCAAATAAATTACATAATTGGCGGAGTATCGTGCTGAAATAACGTATAACGCGGAAAACTCGCAGCACGATAACTTAGCAGAGCGACAAGTTTTAATTTGTCGTAGACGCGTCTGTTTGTTCACAGGTGTCTCGAGTAACGAAAGTACCAAGTTTAAACTTATTTCCCTCCCGGGCACTTCTCCAACTTTCTTCTGGCCGTCTCTGATACGAAAGTTCCCCGGTGGACGCTTAAGTCGCAGTATCTCTTAATAATTCGTCGGCATTCATTTTTAATTGATTCCTTTGGTCTGCACGAATTCTGCTTATCAGCCGTCTCCTCGGCGAGTGACCGGGACTCCCTTAATTTCCATCTCAAAGATTAATACCGAGATCTTCCTTCCGCTTTTCTAATTGGTGAGAAGGATTTAGTCGTTCGTTTAATTCGATCGAAAGAATTCCCATTAAAATCACATGTTCCTGGGATTTACTTGAGCTTCGAAGGGAAGCGCTCGCGGTTACGGAAATAACACTTTAAACCAGCGATGGCGAACTTCTCAGCTCGGTGTATGAAAATTCATAAAAGATGCTAGCTTAACTCGAGTGCCGTGTCGCATCTAGGAACGTCCATAATTTTGCGCTATTTGTGGATCTGTATTTATTCGTATATATTTTTCATAGATTTATTTATTATTTATTTATTATTTACTACTCTAAACTATGTATAGTGTATTATAACTATAATAACATTGTAGAATTCTGGAAGGGTTTTGGTGATACTTATTTTCATCTTGTTAACGAATAATGAGTGTAAATAATCTTGCAAAATTGTTTTTTTATTTTGCAATAATAATTAGTGATGGCATATCGAGATATGATAGATTTTTTAATGATTATATAAAGAATTATGTGTTTAAAAAATGATCATTATGTAAAATAAAAGTTCTATTTTTCTTATTTCTCTAAACAGAATAAGAATATAATAAGCAATTGCGTATTTCTAAAATGGAATATTACAAGAAAGCACAAAAATAAGAATTTTGTTTGTTATTTTACACATTTTGTATTTCTAGACAAAATAAAGAATTATAAATTTAGGAAGAACTGTTACAATCAAATAAATCAGGGTGATAGAAGGAGCAATAATTTTCTTTTCTTTTATTTATTTATTTAGCTACGAAATTATATGTTTAAAAAATCAATCATAATTCTATTTTTTGAGTTATACTCTCGCTAAATTTTCTCCTAATTCTGATTTTAATTTAAAATTAATGCTATATACATATATCTTCTTCGATATCTTTCATATGAACTATGAAATCTTCCGAGCTAATAAAATTCTTATCTAAACGTTTTCTCTTTTGAGAAATTTAACTTTCATATAACACCCAAGCAGCGATTCTACATTTTCGATCAACGGTATACGAATAAAACGAGTATAAATATTTTCCATATTTTTGTTCGCTCGTATGCTTCCACTCTACAGAGTTACGTGTAGAGAATGAAAGATCGGTCGATCGTATCGCTATCGCAGAGTTTCATCCGACTGGTTCAATAAGAACGAGACATTGAGAGAATTCAATTAGGAAATTGGAATTCACAGGTTTGGAGATTGAACGCGAAAGAATTTTGACGGGAAAAAGAGATAACCGAGTCAGAGTTATTACACGATATGAACAACCCTTTAATAGCTGGCCAGATGAAACTTTTCTGTGTCATCGATTACTCTCACCATGGGACAAAACGCGAATAAATGAACTCACATATCAGCTTTCAATCTTTTCTCTACGCACATGACAGATCGTTCCACTCCAATTACGCTCGTTTAAAACGATCGTTAATTAAAAGTTCGTCCCCGAGAGAGTAATAGGTCTGCATTATAAGAGTGCTCCGCTGACAACCGACAAATCGACTGGCAAATAAAAAGAATCATTCTTTGCTTTCATGGGAACAACTGCAGGAATGCCGTAAAATTATTCAAGAACACTATCCCACGCGACCGTCCCGTTAGCAGCGCGTGTATGCTGATTTACGACCAAACATGTGATTGCATAAATTGCCGTTTTTACAGTGGCAAACGATCACGTTCCTTTTGTGAGATCAATAGTAGCGAGGAACAGGAGCCGTATATTGGAATTATAGATCGATGACTTCCACCTGATGTATAGGGTGTTCTAGGGTTCTTTTCTTAGCGCAAACTGGAATCTAGAGTCGATGTAAAGGATGGTCCAGGGACTTTTTCTTAGCGAAAATTAGAACCTACACCTGATGTATAGGATTTTCAAGGATTTTTTCAACGTAAAGTAGTAGCTCGAGCTGACGCGCACTGTGTTCTAAAATTTTTCTAGTATAAAGTAGAATTTCAATCTAATTTACGTATATTATAGGGTTCTTGTGCAAACGAGGACTTGCAGCTAATGTATAGGATTTTCTAGGAATTTTTCAGTGTGAAGTTGTTACTTCGAGCTGATACAGACGGCGATCTAAAGTTCTTCTAGTATAAAGTAGGATTTCGATCTAATGTACGAGATATTCTAGGGTTTTTCTAGTGCAAATTAGAACCTAGAGTTGTTGCATAGGATATTATAGAGATTTTTTGATGTAAAATAGTAGCTTGAGCTGATGCAAATTGTATTCCAAAATTTTTCTAGTGTAAAGTAGGACTTCGATCTAATATACGGGATATTCTAGGGTTTTTATAATGAAAATTAGAACCTAGATCTAATCTATATGATATTCTAGGGATTTTTTAGTGTAAAGTACCAAGTTCGAGCTGATGGGGACGGTGTTCTAAGGTTTTTCTACTACAAAGTAAGACTTCTTGGTTTACAGTATATTTTAGCGTTTTTCTAGTGGAAAGCAAGACTTCGAGGTAATGCACAGGATATTCTGAAACTTTTCTAGCGTAAAGCAGCACTCTAAACCAAGGTACAGGATATCCTCTCGTGCTGTCGTATAGAGCGTTCTAGAGTTTATCGAATATAAACTAGGTGTGATGTACAGGGTATTAAGTACTTTTCTATTCCGAAGCTTCTCAATTCATTTTATATTAGAAACAACCGTTTCTATAAAACCAAGTTCAAGATGTTAAAATATTTTCTTCCTCTCTATCAAATAAATAATGTTAATATTAAACTCGGTCCTGATCAACTTAATGAAATTTTAAAAAAAAATATAAAGAACTAAATCAAATCACTTTCTAAAATGATTCCAAC
This sequence comes from Euglossa dilemma, assembly GCA_002201625.1. NCBI lineage: Eukaryota > Metazoa > Arthropoda > Insecta > Hymenoptera > Apidae > Euglossa > Euglossa dilemma. Next base: position 269,980 of record NIJG01000085.1, on the reverse strand, counting down.
ACCAAAACCAAAACACCAAAATCCAAAAAATCAAGTCTCGATTTAGACAATCCCACCTTCATCTTCAGAATAATACCACAAAAGTCCAATCAATAGTCCAGCACAATTTCTCAGGAGCAACGTCCACTTTCCCAGCAACGAAATTATTCCCCATTAGAATGGTTCGAAGAAAAGCAGCTCGAATGCAGGAAATCGATTGCCATTTGCCAGGGTACAAGCCCCGCAGGTGTACACAGGGACAATCATACGTACACACGTTGCTGTCAACAAAGCGGATTAGGGTGAGAAAACGTGGCCGAGGCCGGGTAAGTACGTAGAACGCGCAAAAAGGGATGCTCCTGGGGACGTCCAGAGGGTCGAGATAGGCGGAACAGGGACGAAGGGGGGCAAAAGGGGGTGGGGAATGGGAAGGACGAAGAGAGGATGGACATCGTCCACTTACTCAGACCAATGCATACGTTACACTGCGGCGAGGAGCCGACTTGCTCTCGATTGTGGATTCAATTTCAGAGGCGTCCGGCCAGTTAGCCCACCCTACTTCCACTCGAAGATTGCGAGGTTACGGGTCGCTGAATATGAAATATGCTCCGCTGATTGTCCATGGATATTCTCCCTCTTTCCGTGTCCTCGTCCTCGTCGTCGTCGTCGTCGTCGTCGTCGTCGTCGTCGTCGTCGTTGTGCAGGGTGAATTCAAGAAATGGCACGCTCAGGCGAACTGGGTTCTCTCGTACCCCTCTTTCATACCGCATGTCACAGGAGTTGAAAAGAATTAGCGAGTGTCTGGTAGAAAACGTCATATCAGCTTGTATTTCTGTAGGTGAGCAGATGTGCATCGCGTATTGGGATTTTGTTGCAATTGTAATGTTTCTGAATGTTTGGAGGGTAAGGTTGGCTGTTCAGTAGTATGAGTTTTATATATGCACGACGGAGTAGAATGAAGGTATCAACGAGAAAGTCGAATTCATTTTTCAGTTAATTTCGATTGTTGAAATATTAATATTAAAAAGAGTAAATTAATAGTTTGGAGAAGTAGTATTTTAGTATTTTATCAAGTGATTGATTAAATTTTGAATTGTTTTGTTTATAGTAACGTTTTTGTACTATTAAATATTGTATCTGGTAGAAAAATTATTGTATCTAAATTAATATTTTATATCTGATAATTCTGTCCTTCCTTTAATATCGATATATAATAATTTGGTTTATTGTGAATATGAAATTTTCGTTCTGTAATCATTTTTTAATATTTACCAACCTCACAAAACCACTGATTCGTTTCTTACAACGTCCTATGTAAAATATATGTAAACCATGTGCTACTATAGTAAGATATGTAAATACTAATTACTCGGAACAACGATTCCTTTCTTTCGCAATTAAACAATTAAATTTTCGTTTCTAATGTTAGAGAGGTCCGTAAAAAATACGAAACTAAATTCGAGAACTCAAATACATGCAGTAATATTTTCTCACATCTGTACTATCCACAGAAATTACCAATAGAAATACCAGAAAATCTGCATTTGTACACCATAGAATATCAATGTTTTATCGAAACGAAAGCTAAATACGTCGAACATAACCTCACAATTTAAAATAACGAAGAAAAACGCTATTTTACCAGGACAACGAATTTTCACTTCAAAGTTAATAATAAAACCTTTGTCCCTCCTGTTGGAGCAGTCTGTCAGAAATATGAGGAAAAATCACGAAAACTCAAATGCAAACAACCATATTTTCTTACGCTTGTAACATCAATAGAAATACCAAAAAAAATCTGAATTTATTCGTTATAGATACAAATCCTTTATCGAGGCGAAAGCTAAAAACGACAAACATTAGCTCACAAAATCCTGAGAACCTGAAATATACACCACACGCGTGCATCGCTATAGAAGGAACGAAAACGCTGTTGAACCAGAACCAGGAATCCTTTTCTCCAGCGAATCAACAATTAAACTTTCGTCACTCTTGTTGGAGCAGTCGGTAAGAAACACGGGGCCGAATTCGAGAGCTCGAACGCAAACAACGGTCGTATTTTCCCTGCGTCTGTAGCATCAACAATTTCCGAAAGGCTTCGGCCGTATGCATGCGTGCGTCCCTTCGTGGAAACGCCATTTGCTTAGGCTCTGCTCCGTAGATTTACCTCCGCTTTTCTCCTTCTCATTCTCCACCGTTCGCTTTTACGACCGGCCAGCCACTTCCCCCGGACAGAGGAAGCCGAATGCTTCCGTCGATGAATATAACGCGAGTTCCGGAACTTTCTGATAATGCCGCGCGAACTTCGCGCCGCTGTAGAAACGAATTTTGATTCCGTAATTCCAGATACTGCACGCGACGTGGCCATCTACGTTTACGATTACGTCCCGCGACTTTAATATCGCGCCGGATCGTTTAAACATCGCTTCTGTATATTTTCCGCCAGCTTCCGGCGGTTCTCGATGGAAGAGGAATAACTTTTTTTTTACGTCCGGGAATAACAGTGCAGCGTGCCCGTCCGTTGCGTTTATTCAATTTCCGTGTTCCGAGGTGTATAACAGCGAACGTCGAGTTGACGCGTTTATCTGTAAAATAAGCCATTATTTTACGGGATGTTCGCGAAATCACGGCACACCCGACAGAGAAAACGATTCTTCGTGTAAAACTGTGTTGAAAATGTGGAATTAAGTTTTCTCATACGAGGTTTCGTTTTGGGGAAAATCGAGTTTGAAGATTCGTTGGGTGCGCTGATTTCCTTTGCACGGAATGTCAATTGGGATGGGATATAATTTTAATTTATTGTACATTCTATGTTTCGATATCTGATTCATTTTAATTGCGAATGTTTTCAAGGAACGTTGAAAATATCGGTTTTATTAGAGTTGAATTTTTTCAACGAATTATTGAACGCATTTCTCTCGGATTTTCACACTCGATTTTCTCGGAAATGATGATTCACGTGAGAAAACTTTATTCTACGTTTTCGGTTCATTTTTATGCGAGGAATCGCTTTCTTGTCGGTCTTATCTCGGTTCTGCAAACACCCTGTATATCTCGATAATGAAATTATTAATATTCGAGACTTTTATGATGTTCTCATTTTTGTTTTTCTGTTTTTGATATTTTTATTTCGTAGTTTATTGTAATTATGACATAGCTACAGCTGTGTAACGTATAGTCGTAAATATTCGAGAATGAGTCGATAATTATCTATACTTTTATAGCTGATTATAACTCATTATCGATGGTACATTACAAACTGTAAAACTACCGTTAGATAACTATCACTTTCTTTGTTTTCATATCATGTTTAATGGCTCACTCTTGTTATTCGCTTTTGGAATATTAAAATGGCCGCTCTCACTGTGGCGGTGCGACAAAAAAGGCGCGAAATATGATCTGAGTTTTGTATTCTGCAAATATATTAAATATCGAGGTTTGTTGAAAACTAGTAATATCTACTTTTATTATATTTTTATTGCATATTTCCACTTAATTTATATCTTATCGTTAAATTCGCTTTATGATTAAGCTATAACTTTTTATTAAAATTGCATTGAGAGCTGAATCCGTATTGTTAGACATGTCATTTTCTTTGTTTTCTGTACCAAGTTTCACGTTAATAGCTCACTCGTGTTGTACGTTTCGAAAGCATTAAAATAGCTATTCTATTGTTATACTGAACTGAAACAATACAACGAACTGTGATTTGATCTTTGTGGTCAAAATATAGATTAGAAAAATCGTTGGAGGCATTCGATAAAAATTATAACAACTTCATATGAAGAATAAGAGGATTTTTATCGATGAGCAATAAAATGCAATTGAAAACGTTTTATTTATTATTCAGAACACGAGGAAACTTATGCGTTAATGCATTATGCTGAAAATTGGGAAACTACATTGAGAAATAATAATAAACTAGCTAGTATTAGCTACTAAACTAGTTACTACATGTAATAAATTTTAGATTCAGTTCTGTATTTTATATTTAAATTCATATCACAATGGATCAAATTTATATTTTTAGTAATAGTTTCATAAGAAAATGTATAATACAAAATATGTTATTAGTATTATTCTGAAAAGAATATAAATACAATAACAGAATAAATACAAAATATTGATGTATTACATATTATAGTTATAAGCAGTCGATATTATGTATCGGTTACACATACACAATATCAGTCATGCAACGCAACAATGATTGTTACATTTAAGTATTGGACCAAGCTGATACGTTAGCTGTCGGGACAATATAGGGACAAGAGTGATATTCTATTCACTTTGTCTGTCCCCACCTTTGTTGCTTTTGAAATCCATACTTTCAAGCTCTAACAGTGTACTCTACGTAATAGTATGAGTTACACCGACATTCTTTTCATCATTTTATCTCACGTCAAATAATTAATACCGCTTCTATATATACGTCAGAACTTTATCGCTCTATCTCATTAAATTTCTACGTGTACTGCTCACACTCTTCATCCACACAGTGGATCATGACCCTGTTTCTAAATATGATACGTCCAGGCAGCAACGAAAATTCGCACGACCTATTTTTCACCCTTGTGTTAGAGCAGGTGCACCTATTACGCTTAGCCAATCTATATTGCTAACTTGTCACGGGAAACCTATGCTGGTGTTGACATCCCTACTCTAGATACAATCTGGCACCCCTAACATCATTGGCTGTGGTGGTGACAAAGATCGACAGTGGAGCATATCGAAACCGAGTGAAATCGAACGATGTCTTCGTGCCGCAGTATTGGCAGCCTCGCAATCAAAGCGTCAACTATTAACGAATATTTGCATACACGCAAATTACAGTGGTGTCCTGGGAAATTGATCGACATCAATCAGGACCGAATTTGACCAAAGCTGAAGAGAGGCGGGTCTTTCCTTGTACGTGCTACCTCTGGAAATAAATTTTTTACATGTAAAATGCTATAATAAAAGAACAAAACGGGGTGTTAAATGGATTTGATAAGAAGTAAAAACATCATGAATTTTAATGCAAACTATCTCTTGTGCTATTCTACTTAATACAGATGTAGAAATACTGGAAATGTTTACGAAAATAAACAGATACAGTTTATAGTAAAATTTACAGCGTCGAAATTTAAACAAAAGCACGCATAACCCTCGAATTTTTGGCTTCCATTTTCTTCAAAGTAAAGGCTTGAACAAAAAAATTCTATTCTTAGAAATACTGGAAATGTTTACGAAAATAAACAGATACAGTTTATAGTAAAATTTACAGCGTCGAAATTTCAACAAAAGCACGTATAACCCTCGAATTTTCGGCTTCCATTTTCTTCAAAGTAAAGGCTCGAACAAAAAAAATTCTATTCTTTCTTTCCGGTTTATTTTCACACATAGTATCACTTTTGGCTTTATTGTACCGTCGACTAGTAACCAAATATCCTGTATAAATATTATACTCGATTGATACTTCAAAAGGTTACGCCAATGCAGTGAAGATTTAGTTCGATTTCACTCGATTCCAATACAATTCGTCGTCCATCTTCGTCGCCATCTCAGCCAATAACGACAATGCGTGCGACGCCATGGGACCCAGAGTAGACTGTACTTAGAGTGGGGACGTAAACACTCGCCTAACCTCCGCGCCAACAGCCAATACATTAAAATAACAAAACCAAGTATACCCCGTGCTCCAAGAAACTGGTCTAAAATCACAAATTAAATTCGCCAAACAATCCCGACGGTCCATACCGATACTTTCCACCATTTCATATATATCGTTGTATCGCGATGTGTATGTGTGTTCGAAAGACGAACCGCTGAGCTGGTTAGGGTTGGATAATTTGGTTGATCTTCTACATTTTGTTATTATCTTGATGATTTGATGATGTTGACGACGCGTTGTGTGCCTTCTAATGCAATTTCGTTCTGATGTGTTCTGTCTGATATTCGATCGAGTTCTGTCCGTGCTGTCCGATGTTTGTTGGAATTCGGCTCGAGCGTGTTGTGATTGGTTGGCACAGGATTTGCTAGTGAAAAAATAGAGTTTTCTGATCGAATTGCGGGTGTGTCGGAAGGATGTTTTCTAAAGGAGCAGGAAGAAGGCACAGAAAGTTGTTTTAGGTCGTGATTTATGGACATGCGTCTAGTCGTCGCTTGGTTGGATTAGGTTTGGGTTAGGTACTCGTTTCTGGTAATTGCGATTTAATCCGTAAGGATGGCGAGGTACGTTTAACCTTTCTTAGCAACGTATATATCTAAGAGCAGCATTTCACCGTCTAAACGTAACAGTATGGAAACCCGCGATAAATCCTAGCTGTGAAAAAGAGAAAGATTCCGTCGGCGTATGACCGGCTATATTTCTAGCCCGTCGCGAAGGCATGCTGAAATTCCGATTCCGCGCGATCGATTAAGTACAAACGATATCGGTGTATCACAATGGAAAGAATCGGCACGCTGAGGGAGTCGGTGTTTCATATCGACTTAATATACTTCCGAGAGAAAGTTTAATATCCCTTTCTCGAGCGTCTCCCTTGTAAATCTTCCGGGCCGTCTCAATATTCAGGGTGCCGATATTAACAATTCCGCGTGCGTGATTTACCGTCTCTCGACGTCGATGATAATGAATTCCCCCCACCACCGGCCCCGAGCCGGGTCCCATCGGCTGCTTTACCCCCACCGCGGGCCAGTTTCGCCCGCAACCTATTCCTTACAGCGCAGCCTTGTTACGGCTTAATTAATCGCAATAATTAAAAGGAAGGCGCGGGTAACGGGCAAAGGCAGGATGGTGCAGCGAGCTTCAGGCGTGTTTCACGTTTGAATATGCAAAATCTCACTTACGGCGAGAGGCCACGCTGACAAGAATGGTCATGGCCGTGGGGTGGGGGAATACAAGAGGGGGCTCCGACTGCGGAGTATAATAGAGCTGGGAGATAAGTCGGGAGTGGGGGGCAGGAAAATCGATGGCCTTGAAAGAGTGTTGCCATCGAGAAGGACACGTGCGAAAATTTTATACACCGCGGGCGAGCTTCTGGCAGGAATGTGACGCTCGCGGGGACTAATCGCGGTGATTGGATAGGTATTCCCGAGATCTGCGATCAGCGACGATGAGTCGGATAGGGTTAGGCAAGCTTGGAATAATAGATGGCGTGTTTCGACGAGCGTGTATTCGTTTCAGTTACTAACAGAATTGCTCGACGACAAGAGGTCTTTGAGCGATTTAAAAAATGCGTGAATTTTTATGTTTTTTAAACATTTTAATTTTGTTCTTTTGCTTGGGTGAAATTGAAAATTGTCTTTTGCTGTGCAATTTTTAGAGTAGCGTGTAAAATTAGGCTCTATAATTCTTTGCAATATGTAA
>NIJG01000085.1:240254-252240 GCA_002201625.1 Euglossa dilemma | reverse complement strand
TATTAATATTAATATTATCGATACAAAAATTAATTTGCAAGAAATTAATGCTATTTTTATGCTATTAATATTAGTTAGTAGTATATGAGGCATATTAGTAGAATAATAGTCTATTAATACTATTAATGTACTATAATTGAGACAAATATCAATCTACAAGGATGAAGTATATATTAATAATTATATTAATTGATAAATAAATATTTGTCGAAAAGGTACAAATTATATATTCCTTGTATTTGTATTTCTTTCAAAAATTCTCCTTTAATTAATTACTTTAATTCCTAAAGTAAGTAGAAGCTTTAATATAGCAGTAGTAATTATATTATAATTAGTCTAAAATCAGATACTAATCATTACTATGAAAGAAAAAGTTAATAATAATGTAATTAATTTGTAGATAGAAATAAATATACTTTAATATATATTTTAATATATAAAAATATTAATCACATAAATATAATTTGTTTATCTCTGCTCCAAACATTCAACTTATATATAGCAATTAAGTTAAACAATTCAATTCGAAATTAATGATAAACAATTAAAATACATTCGCAAGCCTAACTCGAGCATGTGGAAATTCCTATAAAAAAATATCAGATCTTTTAAAACGTCTTTGATACTACATCAATTCCTAAATACCTAACATCAGCATTGATGAAAATCATTAAAACAAAGTAGTCGAAAATGAATTTAACAAAATCGTGTTTCACGTGCAATTACAAAATCAAATCAAACTCTCGTGCCTTCTTTGAAATTCAAACACAAATAAACGAAAGAAATAACGCATGAATTTCGAAATATCTGAAATTTCGATTTTAACGTATTTTCACATACGCCTGCGGCAGATATTAGACAATTACCAGGATCATTTTCGCCACGTCGAAGCGAAACCGTGTTCGACGGTCATCCACAATGGTATTCGCTGATGATTCGAAATCAGTGGAACGAAAAAGTGTAGAATTCGCGATCGCGTGGCCGGCTTTGTGCAGCAAATGGTAACAAGCAAATGATATTCCTGTCTGGCAGTTGGCGTTATCCAAATACGTCGTGAGAGTGAAAAGTGAGAGCGAATCGGTGGCTCGCAACCATCTAGAAACCCTCCGGAGCCTGTCGACGCATCAATCAGCTGATGACTGCTCCGTTATGCCCTATTACGCCGATAAATAGCCCCGGCGTTTCAGCCAAAGTGCCAGTCGCTCGTTTCGATCGTGTCGAACGAACGTTATGATCGATTCCCACACGAGCCACGTACTTTATAACGCTTGTTGCACTTGTGTACCAATGATTGACAAAAATGCCAATAGTTCGATTTTTGTTTGGCGTGGATCGGTCAGGTCCAGCCGCTTGTTCCAGAGGATATATTTTTAGGTACGATGATGTATGGCTGTGTTTGAGGATGACTTTGATGGGACTGTGATTATGTGCTTTTTTGGAAGGTGATGAGAATATATTTATTTTTGGGACGGGAAATTTATTAAGTCGTGAAATTAATACGAACTTTTTTGTATATTGCGTTATTAATTAATATAGCGTACTTTTTGTTGGTACGGAAATTTTCTTGTTTCATTTCTTCAAAACTGTAAATATTCTAATTTTATAAGCAATTTTAAAAGCATTATACACTATTTTCTTTTCAAAAGGTTTCAGAATTAGTAAAATTGCGATATTTACTTTTGTAATGTAATATTCACAAATTATTAGCACACGCACTTTTTACAAGTAACGAAACTGAAGTATCTATTTTTGAAAAATAAAAGTAACAATAAAATATGTATTTACATACTTCTGACAAATAATATAAGAAAAACTATGCAATATTTACTTACGAAATTAATAAAATTATGCTCGTTATGTCTTTCCAAAAATAGAATGCAAATTTTTCAACGAGACTGCGTAATACCAAAATTTCTATATCATTAAAAGTTTTCCAAATTAAATTAGAACTTTAAATACTCCCATATACCGACAACCCCATAACCAAACTGAATTACAAATTCACGAGTCTACTTCCCATTTCCAAATCTAAAAACCTACTCCAAAAAATTCCTCATTAATTCACACCTGGGTTGTAGTCGCTAATTACACTTTTTCTTCTTAATCTCGTTTTGATTTCGTTACGAGATCATTCGGTCGATGTTCAACGTTTTATTTCGCGTTTAAAATCGATTTCCATTTTTGTTTCGCACGAATTATTAGTTCAATATAACAGATAGATTCGGCTGTTATTCTCGCACGAATTCCCGTGGCTGCAAATAAATACAGCAACTCCCAATTCATCGTGTAATTCCGCGTAACAAACCCGGAACATCCCGGTCCCATGCAACGCAACTCGCTACCATTCGTCCACATTTACCCCGGTATATTTTTCACGACAATCCCCGCGTGGAAATGTTCCGGGCGATCCTCCCTCTCAGAAAATGCACTCGACCCTTCATACGTTCAAGGAACGAGAGGAAAGAAAAAAGGAAGGAAAGAAAAAGGAGCGAAAGAGAGAGAGAGAGAGGGAGAGACAGAAGGTTCAGTGGAAGACGACGTAGCATTGAACGTAAAATTTTCAAAGCTTACCTGTCATCCAACATAGTGGTCGTCGATGCAGAAATCCATCTCCATTAGAGGTCGCTGGCTTATTCCCATGGTAACCTTCCCTTGCTGGCATAGTTGTAAGTCTATCTATTTTCCCTGCAAAATCTGCACGACACGGGAACACGTGTAAGCGGTCGTGCACACTGACGCACCCTGTTCTGGCCTTGTAACGTTTAATACTGGCAGCCACGCAGCCGTGCAATATCGGATATGTCCATTAATCGGCTCTGGATCCAGGGCCGCGCCGAAACTTTCCAAATGCTGACCCTGTCCGACCATTAAGGTCAGTTTATATTAGCCGTGCAGACACCTTCCGTTTCGAACCAATCTTTCGTCCAGAGGAAGGTATTATACGTTCAAGAAGAGTTTCTACCGTGTGTTTACATCATCGGTATTGACTGACTTCGTTGACATTCCCTCAGTTATAGTGATCAAAAATAGTGACCATTATTTGCTTAAACGGTGGCGAAGATCATCGATGAGTTTAAGAGTGACGAGACCGAGTGAGATAGGATATGGTACCATCGACGTTAATTTTCTGTTTTTTAATGTTAATGTTATTATTTCACTCGATTTCGCTATGGCGATCATATCCTTAAGACCATGGACATAGCGACCCAATTTGTTTAAAATATCCACGTCCGCCATAATATGTCGAACTTGACATACGCCCCAACACGATGACCAATAGGAAAACACGCTAAGTACTACTCAAGGCGCATACAATTTTATAAAATCTCGAAATAGGAGTCGGACGAGGGATTTTATACTCGAAATAGTCAAGACTAACCCATTAGAATCGACTCAGCGACAGAACAGAACGCTATTAATTTAGAACAGGCTGCATCCCTGTAACACTGTCGCGTACAATCCCTTACAACCCCGCGAATCTCCTAATCTAAGAGTTGTACAATGTTCGGGACATGATACATGGTTTCAAGTCCAAATACTCGCGAGCCTAACCGTTTGAATTAAATCTTCTTTCTTGGTTCCAAATCAACGATTGTCGAGCACCGTGATAGTGACTGTTACATTCCGTGTCTAAAGATACCACGGAACGCAATTGCGTTGTTCATATTAACCCCTGTTTCGTTTATATTAACTCCTTGCGATAGTGAAATGATTGAAAAATATATAGAGAAGAAGAAGAGCAATAGGAAAATAATTATATGTTGTAGAAGATAAATGGTATGGAAGGATATGTATGAATACGTGTTAGATTTGTCAATCAAGTCCATTTTTTGGCCTTAGGAGCTGAAATTATTTTGAAATTATTAATCCTGTGGGGTTATTTTATTATTCTCTTCCAATTTCAAGGAGATTCGAGGACTTTCTTCTTGAAGAATCTTCGGTTATAGGTGACCAGTATGGAAAATCGGAGAGTTAACGAAATATAGGATGTTAGTTCTGTTTCGTGTTAATTTTTCTCTGAATGAACGGTAACCATAAAGACACGCATCAACGAAAACCGAGTGTGGAAGAACTGTCGTCTTCACAACCTACTGCACCTACTTTTCGACACGGAACAGGAGCGCTATCGCACTGCTTGGCACTCAAAGGGTTAAGTACCCTAAGCGGAAAAGGACCGTGAAAGAGAAAAGAAGCGAAAGCGAGTGGACAAGACGAAAGCCAGGCCCATTGAGGAAACGTTCGTCGACGAATAGGAACACATAACTCAGAACTCGGAACTTCGAATTTTTAACTCAACACTCAGATCTCAGAATTTTTAACTTAGTGCTCAGATTTCGGCCCTCAAATGTCAGAATTCAGTACTCAGAACTCTGAACTCAGAATTCAACACTCAGTACTCAGTACTCAAAATTGAAACGTTCTTATTTCATATATATTTCTGTGGTTGTAACAAATTGTACAACTCGAATGTTCGAAATTTGAATGAAAATATATGACCTGCAAAGTATTTGTCTAGTGTCAATAGGTTTAATCGATACATGTATCGGTTAGAGCCGCAAAATTTTGACATAATACCTAATTCGATGCCGATTGGATCAGTATTGCTGATGCAAATTTCGCTGATCCACTTATATTAGCTGTCGATGCAAATTTCAGTAATCTACTTATATTAGCTGCTGATGTAAATATCAGTGATCCATTTATGCTAACCGTTGATGTAAATTTCAGTGATTCATTTATTGATCATCGCACGCTTAGATTTTATCGCTTTAGGCATCCTATGGCAATCGACGAAGAACTCTTAATGATTGCGATTAGAACTCTATTATTATGGTGTAATGAGTTCAAATTGTTCTTGACACCTATATGAATCGATCATACGATAATTATCGCGTGGAAGTAACATGGATTATCGTTGCAAATGAAACTGATGTCAGAAGAAAAATATGTGACATATTCGTCTATATTGTTTATGTAAAATATGCACAGGATATATACTTCAAATGCAAAATATGTATTTGCATAAAATCCGCAATCTAATTACTATAATCTGTCAGTGTTTAATGAAAATTAATCTGCCTATTATACTATTAAATTTAGATTTTATTTTAAAATATTAATTAACGAAATATGAGTTTAAAGAGGATGTAACATTGCTAGAAGAATAAGTGAAATTAGTAAATGCATGTTCTGTGATAAAGTGCACTTTACTTAAGTATTCCATCTTGTATTAATGTTGGCTGAAGAGATCCACAATGAGTGCAGCCTTCACAGACTTCTTTCGTCTTCAGAATTAAAATATTCAATGTGAAAAATCAGGTTATAAAATTATTTTAACGAGAAGCAAAAAATTTCTACTCGGAATTTATCAGCTAAAGTAATTAATTCCTTTAAATAAAATATCACAAAATTATAATTGTACTTTTTGATCAGATTAACATCTGGGTTAAAGATTTTNAAATTATAAAAATAAAATAGGGATTTGTTTAATTCTACAGAAGTTATTCAGTCGATTCTACATCCTTATAAATAACTAACATTTTTCAAAATAAAGTAAAAGATTTTCGCAAAAATGGAAATTATTACAATCTACTGTGTTTCCATACATTACAAAAATAAAATAAAGACTTTTTTAATTTCGCACTAATTATTTATTCGATACAATTTGCATAATTATAAATAAATAACGTTTCCCAAAATAAAGACTTGGTTATTCGCAAACATACGAAAATAATATACAAGCTTATTTAATTTCGCAATAATTATGTATCGAATGCATAAAACTTAGTGCTCACGGAATCCTTTTCATAACTTTACTATTATTCACGAACAAACGTCCACAAGATTGTCCAACTTGAAGCAATTATTTTTCCGATACATAACCTCAATATCGAAGAAAAATTGTTTTTACCTCTTCCGTGCAGCTCTATTAATATCCCGTTGAAAGCACCAGGAAGAAGTTCTATGGTATACTTTTCAATAACAGGTCTAGCCTTTAAGGTTTTATTAGCTTTTAATAACTTCTTGCGCGCGACCTAACGTATAAATGAATCTCGAACGGCGTCGTCTCGACGTTCTCGAAGGGAATAAAAAACGAGGACGTAACAACCAGAAAATTGTGTTAAGTCGTGAATGAGATACTTTTCTCTTTATCGACATTTGTAAAGAAATAATATTGCCCTGATGCAGATCGAAACCATCGGATAGTGTTTAATCGCGTTCTCGTTTCTTCGTCCGATATTTTATGTTTATCTATGAATAATCAATGAACGTAACTCGTCTATTTGCATGGTTGCGACTTTTCATATGAAAAAATCCCCATTAAACGGTTTCTTCTAGCTAAATGAATGCATAGGCGGGTACATATGCATTAACAAAATTCGACATTTCATATGCAAACGATTTCTGCTCCTCTATCGACGTATCGTTCGCAGCCAGAGATTAATCAGATAATTCGGAGAAAATTATTAGAGAGGAATATATTATGCGTATTTCCCTAAAAATATTAAACATGCTAAATTGGTTTTGTCCAATCACCCGTAATGTGATTTACATTAATAACATTAATTGGGCGACGGTGCGTGTCCAATATCACGATGTAGAAGCCTTCGTGATAATTATTTAATATCAATCGAGTAAATTATATCCAGGCTTTGTATAATTACGTGAGCGGAAATTGAGCCGATTTTATTTATTCCGCGTGAAAAATTATCCACCGAGGATCATCAAACTTTCCTTTCATGGTTAACATTTAAAACCAGAATTACTGGAACTACTAGAACACTAGAACTACTTGAACATTAGTACTATGGATCACAATGTCTTGTTTCGGATATTTTATCTTCACAATTTCTGAAAACGTATAAACTGCTTTTAACAAAATTTATACTTACTTTCGTTCGATTGGAACATTATTGTTTATAAATATTCGTCTACCTCGTGCCACTACATTTACCTTCATTTGTGTAAAATATATGTAACTATTCCTTGTGGATTGATAATTTTAGTGTTAATCGTCTTTATTAACATTATCACCATTCCTGTACGACACAATGTTAGAAACTGAGCTTTTGATTCATGCAGTGAACTTGGATTTAACACAAACGATATGTACAAAATACAAAATTTTCGAGTTTGTAGTATAATACACTGATGAATTCGTCTCGATGTCAGTAACAATTCTACGGCATCAAAAATATATAGTGTCATTAAAAAAGCATTTCTTGGGATTTAAAAATATGGGAATATATAGTTTACCAAATACTAAACAAATTTTTTAATTGTCCTGCCAAAAATGCCTAAAAAATAGTAATAAAACTTAACTTGAACAACCTGTGTATTTAATTTCTGTATAACTTTTCATACCGTAGTGATCTGATCGAGAAGTAAGACGTAGCAGACAATAGTAGTATATAATACATTATACATACAATAAATAGTCTCAATTAGTTTCATTAGCATACATTCACTCAATGTAATTACATTGAAATTATATTTCAAATTCTCTTTGCAATCTGCTGACAACAAAATTTTACACGTGGTTGTTAATTACAATTTATGAAATATCGTATTTCGTATAGTGATTATTCTGAAATTTAGGATGTGGAGGTTGATATTCGATATTCTTGAGCTTAGAACATTTGGCTGTTTCGAACGCCATTTAGCTTTACTACCGGAAGAAGGATCTAAAGTTTAACGCCTGCTCGAGACTTTGACCTCTTCAACTCAATTGCAATAGTGATCTCGTCGCCTTCCTCTTAGCTAAGAGACAGGAAGCCACGTGAAAACAATTGACACTTAGAGTAATAGATTTTAATCGTCTCTGAGTAACAGTCTCTCAGCCCAGCTGTAAGATAGATAAATAACAGAATAATAGATTTTAATTATCTACGTTCAATACATGACAGAGTAATTGGGGGGTGAAACAAGACTTCTGCATTTTCAGAATGTCTCTGATTGGACAGAGTCCTGTTAAGGATTCCAATAGCATATTCCAGTGCTCTAAGTTTTGCATATAAGGATTTGACCTAAGATGGGAAGAGCTAGAATAGGTATAGGTCAGAAATAGAGGCAGAGGACAGATCAGAATGTGAATCAAGATAGAATCATGGAACAGAACAGTATCATCGTTATAGCTAAGAAACTTTAGTTTAGTGCAATTATTCGCAATTATTTGCAATCTACCTATCTCAGTGATCTAAAACTAAATCTTCTTAATTCTTTATTCGTCTAAAATTTATATTATACCTTCTTTTATTGACAAATCAAACTCATTGGACCTCCAGACTTCTTGCAGACCTAGTACTAACAAATTCACTAAAACCATAAATCAAAATCCTAATTACCTAAATCTTCTTATTAACAATACTTAGGTCTTCCAAAATTTATATTATATTTTCCTACGTTCACAAACCATACTCCAATCAGATTACAGTTGGTCCTCCAAATTTCTAGTAGACTTAATACTAATAAATTTTAGGAATAATATTTAGAACTTCCAATATTTATACGATATTATATCTTTTTTCGTTGACAAACCAATCTCTTTAGACCTCCAAGCTATCAGCAGATCTAGCGCTAACAAAATCCCTAAATCATCTAATCAAAATCCAATTATCTTTGAACTCTTTCAATGACTTAAACCCTCTTAACGCCGTCATCTAATACCTCCGACGCTTCTTCACGTCCTCAAATCGTACGATTTGCCTGAACAAATCCTACTTCGACACTATCCACCACCTAATCAGCTTTCCAAACCAAACCGGTCGAAACTGTACGCAGGATTACTCGATCAATCGCGATTATAATAAACGAAAGTCCCCGGCGGACGTCTATCACGCGTCATCCTTCATCCATCTTCTCTGTTTCCTAATTATAATCAGCATCTCCTGTTTCCCAACGCGTCGGCCAGCGTAACAAGCGAAATGGTAACGATCAAGCGTCAGAGGGCGGCGTCAAAATAATTTCTTGGTCTGTACCAGCCGTCTCCTTCGTCCAGACCGTCCGCATAATAATTATTCGCGAGTGCACGATAATTGATTTCATTTAAAAGCGCTCGCCCAGCCGAGCAAACCGCCTACGATATACACGCATACCATCAGCCCTCTGTGTTCGTGCATACACGCATACCGACGCATGGAATCCCACGTTCACACGTCTCGCAGCGAAATTAAATTCCGCTGTACCGCTGTCACTTGTTGTCTATTTCCGCGGCGATGGTGGCCAACTGAAACTCGATGCGACGCCATAGTGAGCCCTGGATGAGCAACAATTATATCGCGGGGGTTGGAAAATGATTCTCTCGCAGGGGAACAGGGCTGCCTCGTTTTTCTCCTACCTTCGGCTCGCTCACTCTCCGACTCCTTCGCCGCTTCTTTCACAGTCTCTGGAGAAATTGCCGTGCTGTTATGTGAAACAATTCTATGACGAGAGCGGGAAATGGGTTGCCGGGACAATATTTTCCTAGGTTAAAAAGGTTAACGTATATAGCGTTTTTGATGGATAATTACTTCCGCAGGTGGAAGCCTTTTACGGTGGATAGAGATAGCCTTCTGCGAGGGCGTACTGGGCGAGTCGAGAGGCGTGTGTGAAAATGGGGTATTGTGTTGCTTTAAGGCTGAAAGCGAAAGGGAATTTGAAACGGCTGCGAAGTTCCTTCAATTTTTCTTTTCTCCGATTTTCCAACTATAACGAACTTTTTAACAGTTTTCGTTCTCTCGTTGTATTGTTATATTTGTCGCACTGTTTCAACTGTGTCATATTTTTCAAATAAAATCCATAAAATCTGATTTGCTTTGAAAAACAATTCCTATATATTAATATCAAATTTTAATACAATTTTATGAGCTCTATTGTTATTGATATTTTAAATTTTCTGTGAACATATATGATCTCAGAAGTATGTTTATATTTATTCTTATTTTATTTTGTTTATACTATACCATTGCCATTGGTTGGGATATTATTATTTTGGATGATATACTTTCTAATGTAATTATATTATTATGTATTCGTAGTTTTTATTTTCTTTTATTTTACTATCGTTATACCGTTGTCATTGGTCAGTGTATTATGTAAGTTTTTACGAGATTGATTTTTTGGATTATTTTGATCTTTTAGTCCTATTATATTTTATAAGTTATTAGATTTTAATTAAACGCGCTGCTGCTATTTTTGGAAGCTTTTTATGATGATGCACAATTCGATAATGAGATATTCCTATTTTCGAATACGCTTTTAATTTTATTATTGCATGAAATACATTTATCGAAGTATATCTGTGTTCGGAGAATTCATTGGATTAAATTGTTTTAACAGTTAAATTTTTGTTGTGAATTTCAATTTTAAACATATTTCGTGAAAATGTATTATAGTATAAATATCGTGAATTAATTAAATTACAATACTTTATAGTAAATGAAAAGAATAAAAAAAATCTGTTCTTTAAAAGAGAAAAAATATAAATCTCTTAAAGTACTGCTGGAATTTTATATGTTATATGGAAATAATCTTCCATTTATATTTCCATTTAGACTTTCAATATTTTAGAAACCTCCATAAAATATTCGTTTATTTTATTTTATGAATTTTTAACATTTTGTTTTTGAATATTGAATAAATTTTTCGTACCAGAATGTTCAATATTTCGTAATACTTTTACTGTAATGTTCCACTCCAATTTGAAATGTAGAAAGTAATAACTACTGCAGTGAAGTTGAGATAAAGGAAAGTTTCCGAAAAAAAATAGAAAATTCAAAAATTAGATTTCATAAAATTTTGTAATTCCAAAACTATCAATTTATAAATGCAATCTTATCATAACAAAATCATACATAATATAAAAACAATATAATAAATTTCAAAATAGAAATGAGAACTAATATAGTCTAATTACAATTCGAATACTAATATAATCAGAAAACAATAAAAATAGATGTAGAAGTATTTCGAAATTTACAACTTAAAATGTTTCAACTTCAAACCCATCTTTCCATTCTTCCAAACACCTAACCAATTCTTTTCCAAGAATTACCAAGTCCTACCCAAAATGCTAAATCTAATTTTTCATCTCTTCAAACGTCAAAGCAGTCCTACACAAATAAATCTGATTAAAAATTCCTGAAAAGAGATAGAAAATTAATAAACCAGTTTTCAAAGAATTTTTAAATTCCAAATCTGATAATTTTCGAGCCCAACAACCTTGAAATAATAAAATTACCCAATCGGGTAGTTTTAATTATCCAGTTGGATGAAAAGAGGGAGCTAGGACAACGTTTCGAAGAGTAAGAGTCGTACAATACAGTCACGAGGTGGGGGTTTCATACGAGAAAACGAGATTTCACATGCACCGACCTGATATACAAGCTCGTGGGGCTAGAATAGGGAGAAAAACGGAGATGATCGAAATCGAAGTATACACGAAGAGCAGAATCGGTTTAATTTCCGTCCAGCGCTTCCGATATTTGGCCAGTTCTGTCAGACGTCGGTACATTTCATAATAGTGGATTAAAACCAGCCCCGTGCAAACTTGAGGGAGAGAGAAGGAGAGTGCTTTTCGTCATTCTCTCCGTTACAACGTTTTGCTTTTATTTCCAGCCTGGTACACCGTACGCTGTACCGTTGCATTTTTCGCAGATGCGTTTTTGTATTCACGATCGTTAAGCCTACTCGTGTATGATTTAACGTACAGACACGATGCACTTAAACGATCTGGTGTTCTTTCACAGAGTATCTGCAAATTGTCGCACGATGATTCGAATGGACGATAATTATTATTCGCGAATCGTTCGTTGGCGAATTTTAATTTTTGTTACGCGTTGATGTGAAATTGTCTTTCGTCGAATTTTGGAAGATTCTGATACGCGGTTGTTTATATTCTATGCATAAATTTTTGAATAGAAACAACTGAAAGTGGAGAGTAATTAAAGAATAATTAAATTGTCTATTTAAAATTCTTTAATATAATATAGAGTTCTATGTTTATAAA
>NIJG01000085.1:187175-212170 GCA_002201625.1 Euglossa dilemma | reverse complement strand
AAATAATTATTAACTAATATTAAAATCATTGAATACAAATTTAGCAATTTTTCTTTAACGATATAAATACAACTTTGATTTATAATAAAGAAGCAATCCTTGTATTTCTTTTTAAAAAATTATTAATCAATATCGAAGTAATCGAAAACAAGTTTAGCAATTTAAATACAAATTTCGTTTAAAAAGAATAAAACATCTCATCGGACAACTCCTACTTCAAACACCTCGTAAACAAAATCGAAAAACACTAATTAACATAGAATTATATCAGCTAGAAGCAAATAACTAACATTCCCACGGAACAATCCAACTTTCTACTAGCGTAGAAACATAAAATTCTTTGAAAACCAAGCTGCTCCTACATTTGCTTATTATACGTTCCCTCCACCAGCAAGAGAACAATATTAACTTTGTTTAACCTGTTCTTTTTCTCGTGGACGGTAGATGTTCCTTCATAAGGTATAAGCTCGCAAACATCACAGGCCACGAAGAAGTTGGATCGTCTGTAGTCGTGGAAAGGAAGTCCGGATTTCCCTCGGAAGCTTTCCTCTCTCGGGACCAAAGAAAGTTCCAAGGACAGCCTGGTCGTTCAGGGACGTATCAACGCTGGAGGCAGAAGGGGGGACGAAGGGAGACCTGTAATCTCTCGTTCCATCTTTTACGTAAGACGGTTTCTTGTAATGGTTGCAAGTTTTGAGCAATGTACGCTACTCATCTTCATTCACCAACCTCGAATACCGCCTTTTCCGCGTACGTTTCCGCCTGGAGACGAGAAGAATCTCCTCCGGTTCACTGGTTGAATATAAAAGTTTTTAAGGAATCGTCTGGGAATGTTAGTTAAAACGTTGGGTAAGGAAGGATCGGCGACCAAATTGAAAAGTAAGAAAAATTTCCCAGAGAGAGTGGAGTCTTTGAAAATTGCAAACCCTGATGGAGTACTAAGTTCGTTAATGCCCGAGGGAAAGCGATTATTCGTCGAGATTATTTGCGGAGAAGAGTAGGAAGATGGATTTTGATATCGCTTATCCAGCTACTGGAATTATTTCGGTATTTTAGTCGAATTTTCGAAATTTCTTTGAATTTACAATAAAAGTTGTGGTATTATGAATTATCGAATTCGTTTTAATATCAAATACTGAAATGTATCAATAAAGATAGGTATTTAATATTGTTTAAAAAAATATCGATGATCGTGAAATCTAAAAAAAAAATGTTTTCTACCATAACATGTGGGTTAAAGGGTAAATAATAGTCATGGGCTAAAAGTAATATTTAATATAAATTATAATTTCTAGGATATTTAAGAAATATTTCGCTCAATTTTGTTAAACCAAAATCAAATCGTCCAATGAATTTCAATTTCTAAATAAACCAAGATACTAAAGAAGTCGAATAAAATGCCATAATGAAGAATTTAATATCCACCAAATTTCATAAAATGCACAGAATTTTATTAATTTAGAAAAGTATCAAATAATCGTGTTATATAAATCTCTAAAAAATTCCTTGAAAATAGAATAGCATGAAGTTACGAATAAAGTTGTACATATTTACAATTTGTATATATTTGAAAACATAATTTTTTAACTTATTTAACGAATTAATTCGTTGAATTTTATTAAGTAAAAGTTTTATTGTCAAATAAATTTAAATATCGTAATAAAAAAGCTACTGTTACAAGGAATTAAATTTAATTAACAATTCAGTGACATTTAATTAAAGTTAAACGTGATGTTAAAAGTGGTGGTAGTACTTCTTCTGTTAGCAGTAGTAAAATAAATTTATTTAGGGCATTTGGGGCAGACCCGCATATTGATGCACAATCAAGATGGTACATGAGATAAATCCCGAATTCACACAGAACTATCTTCTTTCCCTTAAATTCTCTAACAAGCTTGTGAATGGCTACTCTGGAAAGATACTGTCAGTCATCACCTTGTTAAGTACCTCAATTCACCATGATATATTTAGAACTCTTTTTACCATAATTTCATTTCGTTGAAAGAACAAAAATCATGGACTGTGTGATTGAGAAAAGTTACAAATAATTTTGTCGATTTTAAAAACTCTTTCGATTGGAATTCCAATCTAAAGATTGTACTAAATATGAAATTTTGGTACAAAACAAAAAAAAATTTTTAATCTAGGTATTCAATACATATTTAAAATTGAACGTTAAAAAATTGGAAATAATATTTCATATTATTTTTGATAGACGTATAAAAATATACAAAGTTTATGAAAAATTAATTTTGGGAATTAGGAAACGTTTATATCAAACAGATTATGGCAAGAAATTGGTGACTATTAATGGCTGAGTAATATGAATAATTTAAGCTAATTGCTTATGTCACACGTACACTTTTATTTATATTTATTCAAAACTTTTTATTGTTTTCTAATTATTTAAAACTTTTCAGGATTTATGGAACTAATAAACTTTTTAAAAAATTAATACTTTATATTTCTAACTACATTTTTAATGCGTATTTAATTATTTTATTTTTATATTCTCTTGAATTATACACAATTTTAAATAAATAATTTTACTGGAAATGGAATTCATTTATACAAAACATTGTAATCGCAACATTTATTAACAATTATAATAATTTGCTATTTCCCAGAATGATCAGAAAAAATTTAGTATACGATTACTATAACGTTTATTACACCATGTACAATTTTTACTCCATTATATATAATCGTAGTATTTCGAATCACTTATCATTCATTTTTCAAACTTTTCTCCATTGTCAGCGCATATAAAGTATTCAGCGAATAACAGTCGATAAAATATATCCCTATCATTATTATCCTCAGACAATATCATAGGAATTCGCCGGTGATGCATAGAGGAAATGAAGCTTCGTGGAAACAGTCAACATTAAAATGCACTCTCGTGTTACACGTACGGTTGAAAGGCCCTACGAATATATTTCCTAGCATCTCCGTATTTTAATGACGTCCGAGATATTTGCACGATGAAAGATGTCAGGAGAAAAAGTTTATCGAAACGCGCACGTATTATTGCATAATCGTTATTTCCATAATGGCGAGAAGTCTTGAGAAGAATGTTCTTTGCCTCCAGCAAGAGTTCCGTTCCTTGCACAACCGCCAGACGAAAGCACTCTCAGGATGCCCCTGTTTGCATGTAAAACTTTTTAAAAGATTGTCTGTAAACAGTCTGCATTTCATACTCTCCGGAGAAAAACGACGAAAGGCGAGGACGGTCTACGAAGGGATGCTTAAACTCCGCCATTTTATCCCCCATCTGTTTGTTTCGTCGAACGTTCGCGAAACTTTCGTCCCATTCTGAAGCCGATTTACCGATAACACTTCATTCTATAGTCACTCGTAGTCGATAAAGGTATAGGAAGATTTGCTTATATTAGTTTTATGTTCTACGGATGTTCGTGCAAATTCGAAATTATCTGTAAATATTAATATTTACATATGGATATGTATATTATATAGTATATGTCATTATTTATGGCATTGATATTAATCTTGGTATTACTATTTTATGTTAATATTAATTTAATATTGTTATATCGATTTGTATTATATAAATTGTAAAACAATTGATATTATGTGATATTAATAATAGTAGTATCAATGATAATATTAATATCAATGATAATATCAATACTAATATTAATATTAGTTTTAGCTTATTAATTGTAATTAAAAATTCGTATATTTATTTATTCAATATTAGATATAATTCCGATATATTTCTCGGAAAAAGAGATTGATTTTTTGGAAAGAAACGAATCGAAATGATGAAACAGAATTCTTTCGTACAGTATTTAATTTTTGAGCAAATCAATTTCGAAAATCCATTGGTTATCAGCTAAAATTTCTTATATATACATAGTTAGAATTTATAATAAAAATTAACAAGATGGATAGAATTTCATTAATGATATTTTTATTTATCTATTATTTATTTTAGTTCTAGGTATAATATAATCACAAACACTCAATGAGTTTTCAAAATTGACTTTCTCGAAAACTAAACGTCCAGTGAAAAAAATTTATTTTACATTTTTGATCCATTTTTGCATAAGGAATCATATTCCAATATCCTGTATGATACTTTTGACTGTACTATATATTTCAGATACGCGAAAGAGCAAGTTTCAGCGTAAGTTATGGTCTTTCGTTATTGGAAAAATTGAAAATCTATGTTCGATTTGATGTACACGAAACTCGATATTCTACCGATATCCTCGTCGATAAGTTTTTCTACCTGACGATATTTTTCCCATGACAGGTAGGATAGCGCGAGAAATATAATGATTTTCTGCACTTTCAGTTCCATTGTCTCTCGATTGAAAATCGTGGCGAATCGAAATCACAAGTGTACATTTTATTACTCAAAATTGCTGGGTACTCGTGTTTGGAGAGTCTATGAATTTTATGCAAAATAATTACACGAGAAATTCGCCAAAATTTAATAAGTCACAATTAAATGTAAAGGTAAATGAATTTTCAAGTTGGTAATTCACTTTGTAAATGAATTTTCTTGAATAAAGTTTTTGTTTTTTAATTCCTTTGCATCGACATAATCAAAATTCATTAAATAAATTCATAATTATTTTTATTTTTTTTCATCTGCTTATATACAATTATACAATTAAAAATTAGCTATTTAATATTCTTTTCCATGATTGCATGTATTATAATTTTATGTCATATATAAAACAATTTTGCTTGTCATAAAAGAGTATGTGAAATAAAAATATTTTACTAAGATATTTACTACTTACGATACAGATAATTATTATTTACAATATTATTATATACTTTAATTTACTTTTTAGTAAATGGATTAATAATTGTATAATGTAACTATATAAAAATAGTTATAAAATATTTGAAAAGGAAATTATATTATTAACAAAAAGAAATCGTTGGTGATACTACAATACAGATAGATCATTGTTTTAAATTGTTATTTATTTCACAGAGATTTGTTCAGCAACAATCCCTTTTCGTACTCTCTAATCATGATATTTACGCCCTTCAATCATCGTATCCCCGTAACCACATCAGTACACCAACTTCCATTCGTCCGTACAAACCAAATTTACATAATTACCATCAATAATTACTAATTAAATACGGAAATAATTTAATCACGAACCACATAACGAAATACAACAATCAATGCAACTTTTATATTTTTCCACGTAAAATTTCCAACGCCAACCTTTCTAAATAATTTATAAAAAGGAATTTACTTAAGCAGTAGAAATTAAACTTCTAAATATCCATACACTTAATGACCAGTTATTGAAAAAATTAACTATTATTTTAATGCATTTTAATTATTATTCAATATTATCTACATCCTATTTCAATACTATTATTATTAAAATATTATTTTAATACTATCGTTAATGAAATAATATTTTAATACTGTTATTATTGAAATATTATTTTGACACTATTATCAATAAAATGATATTTTAATACCATTATTTTAAAAATATTATTACAAAAATAGTATTATTTAATTTATTAACCACATAATCACTGTACAACTTTGTTACAAAGGTTTAATTACATTTATCCAAAGTTTCAATTCCACCAGTCGTGTTTCCAGGTTTCATCTCACAAAAGAGAGCGCATAGTTGCCTGCCCTGCTTCATTTAGCCTCTGTTACTCGTGCAACATTCATTGTTTCAAAAATTCGTTCCAAAGTTACTGGCGGTTATTAAATTAAAAATTTAGCAAAGTATGCGCTTGTAAATGGTCGTAGGGAGTGGACATTAGTCGGTGAACGAGCAGAAAAATCCCAACGAGTTTCACCGTTTACGAGGTCGTATCGCGATTATGCATACCAAAAATGCGCCGGCGGAATAATTTTTCGAATAATACCACGATCGTCTCTGCCATTTGATTATTCCGGAACTGGAAAGTTTCGTGGAACGTTGGTGGACACCGCGAGGATCAGCAGTGTAGAATCCCTGAAGAAAGGATAACAGTGAAAAGAAAGAAGAAGAAGAAGAAGATGAAGGGGAGGATGATGAACGGACACAGAGTCGCCAAGTAGTTTTAAAAATATTTCTCTGACGTTCTGCTCAAGAGAAAGTTTCTAAGCCAGATTTATACCAGTGGATGTAACCGATGAAAAGTTCTACAGCCATGATCTTGTAGTTTCTGCATGCTGATGAACATAGGCGTGTAAAAAGTTAAATATCAATTTAAGATAATGTTTTGTGTTGTAGAAACTAGAACTTAAAACCAGAGTTGTAACGTGTAACTAATTATACATAATGTGTGCATAAAGTAGATACTTATATCTAATAATGAACGATGAAAATAAAATATAAAATACAAAATTATAATTAATATTTATAATGTTACAGTTATAATTACGATTCAGAATTTTGAATTATAATTAATTAACATATTTTTGAATAATTAAAAATCAATATTAATTTTGGCAAAGATAACTATATGTTTTCAGTAGTTCCAAAAAGATAGTCTTTTTGATCAATTTTATTAATAATTATAGTAATAACAAGATATTTTTAGAATAAAAAATATTAATCAACGAGGCAAATTTGTTAAAAAATTTGTTTAAAAAAAAGAAGAAAAATAATTTTTCTCACTACTAGCTTTATTCCTCCTTAATTTTGTACATATATTTAATATTTCTCTGTACAGCTGACTCAGTGTCAGCTTACCAAGCTTCTTTTGTCTCACACGCATTTCTTACAAACGAGATCAGCGCATAACTGCCATAATGCAGTACTGAAATGACGAGAGGTTACTGATAGCAACGATATCTTTTGTTTGAAGCCCTTTGTGTGCACCTCGTTGTGCTTTTCTTCTTCGTCTTCTTCATTCTCCTCCTCCTCTTTCGTGTCTCTTGTTAAAGGCTATTTGCGAGGAATAGCGTCACAGCAAAACAATTATTTCAATTGTCTCTACGCAAGCTCCGCTGCTTGAGCTTGTTGCATTTATCGCGCATTGTATTCAATTGGAAGAACGTTGCGCGTTCCTTTTGGCAGGATTCATTGTAATTGGAGAATTCGTCTGCGAGCATTCTGTCGGTGTATGCTGTAAGAGTAATACCGAAACTGATTGCATGTCTGATATGCAATTCGATACTTTTTTTCAATTTATCAGTATTTTTTAATTTAATCGATGAAACTTTTTATACACCTTCCAATACATATTCTACGTAATTATTATTCTGTGTAATTAAATAAATTTGTTGTATATCTTCCAATGCATATTCCATGTAATTATTATTCTCCGTAATTAATTAAATATCTTATGCATTTTTCAATCTATCTCGCGAGTAATTATTATTCTGCGTAATTGATTAAATTTGTTATATATTTTGCAGTATATTCTGTTTCATATTCTTTAAATTTACAAATTTGCGAAGTAGATTATGCGCAATTTAAAATATTAGTAAGACATATTTTCGTTAGACTATATTAAAATTTAGTTGAATAAAAAATTCCGTTTGTCTAAATATCCGAATACAATTTTTAATGAGATATTCGAAATCTTTCGAATTTATTTGATTTATTTAAATTATATTTATACCATATACGAATATAATAACATTATGTAAAATGTAAAGTATGTAATACAATTGTTTAAATGGTAAAACATATTTTCACTTGTAATATAAAATAATTCTCATAATTTTACCTCTGTGCGAGATAATTAATGCGTCATAAAGTTAATGAAATATTCACATGTTTATTTCTGAACTTTTCTTCGCATTTTAATTAATATTCAACGGTGATTTAATATGATAAAGTTACGAAGCTCCGTTTCATTTAACCCAAACCAAACTATTTTACATAATACACCATAAAACAAAGTTTGGCCTTTGATGTGTTTCCTTTATGGAATTGTTAGCAGGTACGGTTCACTGAAGTGGGTAAATATAATTTAATCACGAAATTCATTATACTGTTTTAATTTATGATTTATTAATTGCAAATAACAGTTCTGTTTTCGACATTGAAAATAAATTTCCCAATATACTTTAAAGCGTGAAATGAAATGAAATTTTCTTATAATTTTCTGCATCAAATTTATTGCTTCTAGCATTGAAATGAAAAAATTAAATTTGTTTAAATAATATGAGAAATAAAACTACTGTAAAAATAATGTTAAGAGCACACATGGATAATAATTATTAAAGCAATTTGATTTACGTATAATATTAAAAATATTAAAAATCTACTTTAAAGTTGTAATATCAAATATCTTTAAAAATTTATAAATGAAATATATTTCGTTGGGGAAAAAGAAATCCATTATTTTTATAATTTTAAATGGATTTCTATTTCTCCAACCTAATATACACATATATGTCGTATGAAGGTAAAATATTGTTCATTACAGTCGTTAGAGATACCTTTTAATTTTAAATACAATTATGAGATAAAAATAAATACGATCCTATCTAACAGAGAAAAAAGTTTATTTATATATTTACCTATATATTATCGTGTTGTGTATATTCAAATACACATATCACATATCTATAAAAATTACCCATAGGTATTCGTTCATGGTTTATTCATTATAAATTATTAATGCTATTCCTGCCAACAATTTATGATGTCTGACAGGTTCGTCGAGAGGTTCAGTCTACGCCCAGTTGAATTTCCAACTGGTCTGGTTTTTCTCTTTCCCTTCTTTCCATATAGCTTTCACTTAATTAATATTCGTTCGATTGAACACATGACCCGAAATGGTTGTACTCTAACATGTAGTTATTAACAATAACAGTTATTATTAGTAATAGTAATAATAAAAAGACAGTAACAGCAGTAATACTAGTAGTAGCAATAGCACTAGTGATAATAATAGTAGATACAGTAACAGCAATAGTATTAATAATTAATACTCCGTAAAGTTCAAGAGATATCACGTAAGAGCAAGCAAGATTTTCTAATTATTCTTCCATTTAACTCCATCTATAGCACTTCTCAGATTTTTCCTTTTGACATAATAATCAGATAGGTTACATCACCACCCGTCTCAGTTAATATAAAGCACTTAATTCGTATAAAGAATCGGTATTGATTATAATTATTTGTAGCTATTTATTATATTATATTATTTGAATATAATATTATTTTTAATTATTTTCAATCTCCAATGTGTCTCATTACCGTCCTCTACTCACCACTCTTCATTCTACCCAAAGCAATATTATTCCATTTGTAGATTTGTAGATGACTGATCTACTTCCAACCAATATCAAAAAATTTCGATGCGAACCTCAGGAATATTACGTTAAAAAAGTAAGTATTACACGATCGCTTCTACGCGTCAATCTCCTTATCCCTACATACCAGTCTACACCACCATCACCATCACCATCCAACGGCCCAAAATTTCCACTCGCGCGCCAGGGCGCTTCTCCGGAAGTAACTCGACAAAGGAAACGATAATCAAAGCTTTTCGTCGCGATGCGCGAAGGAAACTGAGGTTGAAGGTCAGGATGCTCGATCCTGTGCGTGTCTTCGAGAGGAGAAAAGCGTCGTAGCTGGCAGAACAAGGACTAACTCGTCTTCTTCGTCAAGCTTCGTCAACGGAGGACGTTCCGCTCGCGTCTCCCGCGTGTTTCGTAATTATTTCACGTGGTCCCGGCAGCAGCTTCAATTAATTGCGAGCCGAAACGAAAGGAGCGTGGCGCGGTGCTTTAATAATGCGACATTCTGCCTCTCCGTCCCTCCCGGTGGCCATTTGCTTTCTGCAGCCGTTGCCATCGCTCTTCTTCTCTCCGCGCCGGTATTACACGCACATGCATACGTATTTCTCTGACGGACATCAGAGACGAACTTTCGAGCACCCCCGCCACAGGGGCAAATGGAGTTAACGACCGCTGAAAAATAGACGGCGGAACAGTGGAACGAAATTTCCCTGTAACGAGACAACGAGTTGCTTTCCAATGAAATCCCCGTCTGTCCATTGACGACCAATCGTCGCTTTGATATTATAATACGAGCCGCGGGAACGCTTTCGAATGCTCGAACCGGGTAAAGCGTAATTTTCGTGAACCGGGAACGCGTTCGAATGGTGTTTGAAGTATCGAGGGGGCAGATTAGGGGGACCAGCCTTTGCAAAATTCGATGATTTTCCTCCAATCAAGGGGAAAATGAAGGGATTATGGGATGGGATAAATTGCACTTTTCGCTGGTCCATAGCGCGCATGGTGTTCTTTCGTTGCGCACTGCACGTTTTAATTGGAGATTTACTTTTTTACCAATTTCTGACCGAAACGAATTTCATGACTATTTATACGCTGAACTTAGGAATTCGTTTTAGCGCCAACTACAATATTCTAGGAATTCTGTTGGTACATTAAAATATGTTAAAACGAAGAAGATTTATTGAAAAATTTCCAATATAACAAAGGGATATTCGCGATCCGAATGGCACGATTGATTCTAAAGAAGTCCTGTTCGGGTCTGTCATCAGGGCCTTTATACTCTTCGATGACATCAGCCCACGCGTCATCTAGCCTAATTTCGAGGTACCCTTCGACTTATCGCTTTTCACCAAAGCGAAATAGAACTCGATGTAGGGTGACGCCATCCAAATAAAGGTTCAGCTTACAGTATGTTTGACGATAATGTTAATTATCCATAAGATTAGACCTGCAATGAATACCTAAATATACTAATTAAAGTGATGCGATAAAAACGAGTAAGTATATATAACTTCATTCCTCTCCAAATAAAAATCTGCATTAACTTATTATACATATTTCCATCACCTACAAAAATAAAAACTCCGAGAAGAATCATTTTGATCTACATCGTAATTACGATGTTAAAATCCTTCATTTATCACGATTCTAAAAAAAGAGAAAAAATTCGAGAACTCGCTACGCATAAAATATTACGCTCGTTTATAGATTAACGTTTAGGTATCACCTAAGAGTGCCACAGAGAGAAAAGAGAAGAGCATAAAATAGGAAGCTCCTTCTCATTCGCAATCATTAAAAGTGAACCAATTATCCAGAACGAAAGAGCTCGCTGAGACACTATTTCCTCGAAAGTAATCAGCGAAATGCTTCGTTATCTGCGCTTTGCGAATTCATTGGCGCGAGGGAAACACTTGCAACGAAGGTTAGGAACGGAAGGTTGGATTAAAGAACGCGACAGGAGGAAACAGAGGACGGAAGGAAGAGGTGCTGACGCGACGAGGACGGGAGACCAAGCTCTAAACGTTAGGCAGGATTTCGATGGATTTAAAGCGTCTGACACGTGATGGGACTTAACAGTGCTAGCCTTGCGATTCAGCCGCTCATCACGCGACACCAAGTGAGGTTATGCGATTAACCTGCTCATACTGCAGCAGGCTACTCTTCGAGTTCACGGACTTCTCCCGTCCACTCTGCGGATTCTGGAAATTCCCGAAATTTGCATCAAGCAGATCTGAAGTTTGTCCAACAACACCGCGTTTCCTCCGGGCTTTGTTCGTTACATTACAAGGCAAAGTGTTTCGTGGCAAATTAGGTTAACTCAGCAGTTACTAATTATGAACAAGTATCCCCTTATTTTCTTACATATTGCATATCGTGGCCACGGATTTCAGTGGCCCGGCTTTATTGTGGTAGAAGATAATATGGAACAAGTACCAGAAGGGCTTGATAACGAATCGTAATACGAGAGGATGTGAAATAAATTACAAAAATATTTAACATTAGGTTTATGGGTGCTTTTTGTACACCTATTTTTACGGACGTAAAGGAAAACACGTATTTTCTTTAAGAAGGAAACGATGAATTTAATTTAAAAACAGTTATAATATTAACGGACTTAATATAAGTTAATTAAATTTATTAATATCGTATAATTGGAGGAACCCCCTTCGCGAGGGTTCACAATTTAGTATTAATAATGGAAACAGTAAAGTGTTAACCCTTTGCACTCGAGAGACGACCCTAAGTCATCACTTAATAATTTCGAAGATCGGTATTAATTAATGCCGTGCAAAGGGTCAAAATTATGATAAAGTTTAAATCCTAATTAAACTATGGCAGCAATAGCTTCGTTCAGAAATGATTATATATCTTACAAGAGATGAATAATTTAATAGATAGTACTGAGAAAAACGAAGGGATGAATAATTATGAACTCTTCTAACTAAATTTTGATTCTTTATGTAAATATGAAAATCAGAGATTACAGCAATACGTGCATTGAATTTTTAACAAGATGTTGTTTCTTTTAATTCCTGTTTTTATTTACAATCTGTCTAGATGACAATTGGGTGTCCCAAAATTTGCGCGAGATTTGAATTTTACGTCATTTGTGCGGTAAAGTCAGAAAAGAAAACAATATGGCAGTTGACAGTTCAGGGTTATTAAAAATGGAGTGCTATATTAAAAAACAACGCATCTTGAATATTTTAAAAATAATGTTTGGGAATTACAGTTCGCAATTTTCGTATAAAATATATTCGGAACAGTGATTTAACTTCAATTGTGAAGAGATTAATTAAAAAATTCAGGAAGACTGGTTCAATTAGAGACTCATTTGAGTGTCTAAAGAGTGTTGAACGATTTGTTGAAGGACGGCCAGAGTGTCTAAGATCAAATATGTTTCTCAAGACACTCTGGTCGTCCTTCAACAAGTCGTTCAATACGAAACATCGAAGCAAGAGTGTTGCTGAGAGTCCAAGAACATCAATTTGGCAGCGCGGTCATGAATTGGACATTTCGAGAAGCTCTCTACAGCGTATTCTCACGATAGATTTGCATCTTCGTGTCTACAAAGTTCAATTGACTCAGGAACTGGCCTATTGACCACGCGCAGTGAATAGAGTTCGTTGAATGGATTATGGAAGAAGTGGATGCTGATTTTTCGAACAAAATCATCTTCAGTGATAAAGCTGAATAAATGCACGTCCATAAATCGCAACCCAAAACAATAGCGAAAAGCGTCTCTTGTGTCTACTTTCTACTCCTTCATCAAATATCTTCCCGACACATCTACAATCCAGTTAGAAGACTCTATTTTTTCTTTACCAAATCCTGTAACAATCAATTATAACACAGTCGAAGAGAACTAAACCGAACATCAAATAGATCACATCGAGAACTAAAACGAACATCAAACCGAAAACATCACGAAGTTTATCGACACAGAACACGATCAACCATCAAACAGATCACATGCAGAACTAAACCGAACATCAAACAGATTATATCTAGAACTAAACCGAACATCAAACAGACTACATGGAGAACTAAATCGAATATCAAACAGACCACATGGAGAACTAAATCGAACATCAAACAGATTACATCGAGAAATAAACCAAACATCAATCACATTACATCACAAAAAGCAGGCAGCAAACAGAACACACACAACGCAGCATTATCAACATCACCACATCATCACACCAGTATAATAAAGTGTATAATGAAAGCCAGCGTGATTTATTACAACCCAAGCGTTCAGCGTCTTAACATTTATGCACGCTGAGAAGACGAGGCACAATACATCCAACTACGTACAACAAATTTTGGTCCTTCGATCAAACCAAAATCGATCAAACGCTTTCTTATATATTCTAAAAAACCTTTTTCTTCTCCAATCTATATCCCTTGCATTAGTATATTAATCGCGCAGAATGTAACTGACCCCAACAAAGTAGAACCACGAGGAATCATCCTCGTGAGTCACCAAGCGCATTGCCTTAACTCGCCTAAAACCCGGAGCCCGAGACATCCAGCCACACATCAGCGTGGACAATCGAGGAAAAAGTCTCTCCAGACAGTCTGATACATTCGAGCACTCTGCATCGGCACCCCTAGTGAAATAGCAAACCAGTGGAAGAGGATCGCGATACTTGGACAATTTGGCAGCAGGGTGCGTCCTCGAGGCTGGCCGGCGATACTTTAATCGCGAATCGAGAGCAGCCACGGTGGCCTTTTTCGGGACTTTAGACACCATAAAGTAACGTGATGTAGTGTCGGAGACACCATTGACAAAGATACGACACCCAGGGGCCCGGAAAAGCTATAAGTGAGTGCTCAGCCGCAGGCATTCACCGATTCTCCACGCTATCCCCTTCCAGCATTTCCTCGCAATTCCAACCCGTCGCACCCCGCAACCCCTTCGACCCCTCTTTCGTGAGAAACTCTTCCACCCTTAACCCATCCTCGAAGGAGCTGGAAACCGATAGGGATCTTCGGACCATAACCCGCTCACTTCTCTCTGGTTATCCCCTGCGACTACCAGCAGGAAAATCCTTCCTGACGTAGAGCATGATTTTATGTGTCCTATCTGGAGACTGTCCTCCTCTCTCTCTCTCTCTCTCTTTCTCTCTCTTTTTCTCTTTCTCTCTCCCTCTCTCTTCCGCTGCGTCTGGCCTGGCTATCTGTCCTTTTTTTCCCGCTGTATCTGCCGTTTCGCCCGTATGGGGGTTATCTTTGACGTTATTGATTGGTTTGCGTTGTGAATGTCAGCTCTCAAGGGTCACGAAATTGGTACCGGTACTAAATTAGGGGCCGTTCGTGCACCGATGGAAAAGATTTGGAATTGGCCGAATGGAATGTATGGCGGATGACGGATCGGCTGATCGTCGTGAATAACTTTCGAATTTTTCACGCATATTACTCCGGTTTTAAATGCACAGGTGGCTTTGAATTTTTATGGTAGGAAATCTCGTTCCGCCGCATGTTTTAAGAGCGGTCGATGTAATGTTTAAACGGCAGTTTCAAGCAGGTAAAAGTGAAAAGTTGTCGGTGGAATTATGGATAGGGGTATTATGGGAAGGGCTCGTGACGCGTGGCTCGTGCGAAGTTTCCCGTTTTAGGGCAGTGGATAATTTTTCTCAGCTTTGTCAGTCGATGATCGTTGGAAATTTTTGAATGTTGTCTCATACGTGTTGTTTTTTCAAATAATATTCTAGTATTTGTTTTTTATTAAAGCATTCGAATGAGATTCATTACCAATTCAACGTTATCAATTGGTGAATAGAAATATATTATTTAATAAGAAATTTTAAGGAAGATGATTTAAACATGTTCGAAACTCGAATTCGGAATTTTGTAAAGTTTTAAACCTTTCGAAAATAAAAGTTCTGATTTTGGTTTAAAGGCTAAAGTCTAGACAAGAATTAAAATCTACATATGTCAAGATTTGAAAATTTTTAGAGGTAAAAGGAATCACATTATCTGACAAAGCAACGTTAATAATCAAACAATTTCGCAGAGAATGGTCTCAAACGAATTTCTCTTCTCGCTTCTGCAATTTCACACCCCTTGTCTTAACGAATATTTCTTAATATATTTCTCACGAAGCAATAATCTCGAATTTTCCAGTGCATGATTTCGCTTACGCAATTTACACCAGCTACACGATGACAATGTACCCAAACGAGTGCGATAACTAAAGTCTGACGAGCTCTTCCTGCAAATGTACATAAGGTAGAGCTAGCTAATGAGGCCCAAGATCCTAATATAGTATTCTGTATACTCTCTGTAAATCTAAAATGAAATACTTTTATTTCCGACATTTACACATTTGGATTACATTCCAAACATAAATCGGAGCAACATGTAACAAATATTCAGTTAAACACCCATGATTTTACATTAAAATATGAGCCTATAATATCTCAGAATACAATTCACGAATCAAAGCTAGAAATTAATTTTTCTAAAACTATAAATAAAATTAAATGAATGTTGTCACACCTTTAATTTTTATAAATTTATTGATAAAAAGAAATGTAAAACCTAAACTTTCGAATATAAATAAATGGCACTTTCCTGGTTGCTAGTATTTGTTTCATTGGTAGCTTTTTCGTCCATGACCAGCAGGCTATCTGAGAGTGCATTTGCTGGTCCATGTTCCTGTCAGGCGATGAGTTCGACATCACTTAATTAGATCAGTAGAAACTCCATGTTCCCACTATTCGAATGTCCTAATAAAATATATATACTTATAATTGAAACCTATGTGACTTAACGATCCCTAAATATTGAAGGAAATTTGGCATCAGAAGCTTAACTCAATCAGAGTACTGCACACTTGTTTGACATACTATTTTATTATAATTAAAAATACGATAAATAAATATTTGGCTATGATAGTTACGCTCTTTGCACATGCACACTCTCTCTATTCCTCACTTGTTTTTCCTATTCAGTCATACTCTTTGAAGTTAAGAAACTCAATTTCACATGTTCTATACTCTATTGCCAACTTAAACCTAACAACCTCTCATCTAATCTTTCATCTTTCTATGCAAATATTCACACTCTTAGAATATACGTAGGATTTTTCTAATGTGGCTTGGAAGGTTTAGAATCTGGTGGAATTTGATTTTCTCAAATCCGCTGTCGAACGTGCTTCCTTCCGTTATTTTACGTAGTAAAAGTGTTTAACCTTTGTTACTATACGGTAAACTTTATTGCTTCACGCTTTAGTTTCACCGGGCTTCAAATTCAGTAAAACGTCACATAAGAAACTACTAATTTCGTTGATTTCGCTATAAAATTCCATTATGTAACCACTTTCGCGTCCTTATTAGTTCACTCACAGAGAAATATCACCTATCCTTCATCTGACATCGACTTACCGATCACTGAACCTCATCAAACATCCTGTTCAATCTCCACCAAACACAGTGAACCATGACCCAACATCACGGAAGATCGTACCAATGACGCAACGAATCAAGCGACGTGCATCCATTGGATAAATGTCACATGCAACACGAAAAGGGAAGAGACACCACTGAGCAGGATAGAAAAACGATGTTTCACTTGACATCGACTTAACCTTCATTAGACCTCATCAAACACCTTGGTCTACCTGTTCGATCTGCGCGCGAAACGGCAGTGGACCAAGCGTGATCCAACATCACGGGAGATCGGAGCAATGATGCAAGGAATCAAGTGACGTGCATGCAGTCGATAAATGTCATATGTTAGACGAAAGGGGGAAGAGAATTCGCCCGTCCGAGGCTGGCAAGAACGGCGAGCATTAGGGATTGAAGTAGACACGAGCGGAGTGTGCATTAAGGGGTGATTGAGAGAGAAACGAGCGAGAAGGGACTCCGTACGAGAGGGGTAAAAAGCGTGTACATACCGAGAGAAGGGTAAGCTGGATGGTAAAGACGCAGGTATACGTATAGATGCCACGTGCCGGTAGTCTTTCCGTTTGGAAACGCAAGAAGTTCTTAGAAGTGTGCCTGTCAAAGGGGTTGAACGCGGTAAAGGAGTAAAGGAGCACGGGTGGATAGAGGGCAGGAGAGGCGGGCCGTCGAAGAATAGAGAGCGAAGAAGGTCCCAGGGGTTGGAAACCAAGATGAAATCGCAGTCGCGCAGCGAGAAGCCAAATTTTCCGCGTTCTT
This sequence comes from Euglossa dilemma, assembly GCA_002201625.1. Taxonomy (NCBI): domain Eukaryota; kingdom Metazoa; phylum Arthropoda; class Insecta; order Hymenoptera; family Apidae; genus Euglossa; species Euglossa dilemma. The sequence continues at coordinate 194,791 of NIJG01000085.1, read as the reverse complement.
GAACCTCGAGTTCGATAATTCTTACGACACTTTGTGCGATTTCCACCCTTTTAAGCCGGCTCTAAGACCTCGTGCAGCCAACTCACCCTTTTGATCCCGAGGTCAGCGGCTAAACGCTGTCCCCGACTCACGGATTCCTTTGTTTCTTACCCCGTGTCCGCTTTCGATACGTCGCATTCTTTGTTTCCATCATTCACCGAGTCTTCCACGTTTTTCCGCGGGATTCGAGGAAGTTTTTCGTACGGTTTATTTACTCTCTCTGCTGTTTTGATTTTGATACTTGAACCAGCCAGTCGTGATGCGTATCCAGACACGATATACATATATAGCAATGATTTAAACGAAGCAATGAGAATAAATAGCTGTATATATCTATGCTTCTATTTCAGTAATTATTTTAGTTAAAATTAATTTTTACAGAAGCAACGAAAGTACCGAATTTTCACCGAATTCGAATTTTTTATTAAAATTTTAAGTAAAAGATTTACCTGTAATTTTTATAGTATTATTCTTATTAATATTTTATACAAATTTTATACAAATCGCTATGAAAATATATTGCTTTTTACTCAATTTTTCATATTCAAATATATACGTTTATTGCAAAAATTGAAATAGAATCATAATTTTAATAAATCACTCCTAAGCTAAAAATTGTTTCTCATGCTTATAGCAAAGTACGATGGAAGATTAATTTGTTTTATAATATCGCTACCATCAATGATAATATCAGCAAATAAATTATAAATAAATGGAAAATAACGATGAATGACAAATGAGCAGTAGATAATAACAATACTATAATATAATATAATAGTAATATTCTTGAATAAAATTCTTCGGTAATTACACGGAAAAACCTCTGCTCGTATATCTTTTCGTATCATTTGTGACAGCTTACGAAAAAATTGCCAGTGGCCTCCCAGAACCAATCTCCAACTTCCTCATCCCATCCGCCGTATAATTCCAATCCCTTCAAATGACATAATAATATCCTCTTATCCACGAAATTCTCGAATAATTCATAACGAAACTCGAGCACAAAGGAATGCTCGTTTATTCGAAGTTTAATAAATCCGTTGAACCAAATCTCGCGTCGACCGGGCTTGAATTTCCCCCCGCAGAGGATAACGCTGTTTAGAGAAATATTAAAGTTGAAATTTCTACCGTTCCTTAGGACCCATGCACGATTTCAATTCTCGAACGAAACAAACAGGACGCGAATAACTGCACCGTGAGTTATCTTTCTATTATTCCTGAGATTTTAATTGGGAGGGCGGGGGCCCATAATCCCTGGCGCATCTCTGCCACTAATATTTTGAAGTTAGTCCGACAGTGCGCCACCCCGCGTACATCTCCACCCCCGTGAATGCTACCCTTCGCGTTCTCCCGGTCTCTCCAGTTCATGAACTCTAGAGAACGCATCGATCCGCCGAATTAGTGTTTTATTTCCAGGGCTTCTCCTAAGCTCTCGCTTTAATTTTCTACCTGAAAAAATCCTTACTTTCACGGCCCCTCGCGATCTCTTCTTAATGCGAGAAGCGCCGCTGGAATAACTCGATAGAACGGTTTTTTTACGCTAGACAAAACGCGCACCGCTATTATAATGAACTTTATTTTCATACCCGAAGCTGGTTTCATCCCTTCTTTTTTTTCTCCTTGCTCTCGACCCTTGCTACTTGACTCCCGGCATAATTGCTCGCGAAAAATTGCTACGTAATTGCGATGACGTGGATAATTGGCACGATACAAGGATACTGACCCGAGTACTTTGTTTGTTTTTACCTTATTAGTTTTGTTTTTTATACGTGCTCATTGCTCGCGTTCGTTGCGGATCGCTGATTGTTCGATCGTTAATCTTCGGCTTTTATATTGTGTTTCTTGCTGGTTTTTGTTTAATTCTTGTCTTCGTAGCAGATTGAGAAGCACGAAATTGTATAAGTTTCTAATTGCAACGTGTTTCCTTAAAAAACCGTTTTTCATTTGGTATGTGTTGCGAGAAACAGGATTCCTATGCTTAACGCGAGAATTATTTCTTTTTATTTTGTTTTTGTTTCGTTCGAATTTTTAATGGTTCGATACTTCGGTAATAAGAAATTGTACTATTAATTAGGTTATTAGGGAATTATACTATTAATTAGCTATGCTAATTATGTATTAATAATAACAAAAATAAATTGTTATATATGATAATTTGTATTAAGGAAATGGTCATTAAGAAGCTTATAAGCTTATTTAAGGACACGTATGTAAACCAGTCTTATGAAGGAATACAATAAATTGTTGTCATTAAGGAAAAAATATTTTTCTAACTTAAAAAAACTCAAAAGAATTCTTATTATTGCTTATTTGTATAATACAACGATATAATTTTGTTTTGTAAGAAATAATTAAAAATATTAATTACTGAGTCAATTATATTAATTATTGCAATAAAATTATTTTTATATTAAATTAAAATCTTTATTCGTTAAATATTTGTGTTTTCGCAATATTAATAATACTAATTAATAATATCTATTTCAATGAAACGTTTTAATTAAATAACGCTATTAAAAAAGATATAAATACAAATTACTAAATTTATTTAATTATCGTTACTCTAAATTTCCAAATAATTTTGATTTCAATTTTCCATTAATATATCACCACACCTTTGATCATCACCTATCATCTAACCTTCAATTATAATTCGAATGTTACACCAACAACTCTATCTTTGCATTAACAAAAATCGCTTGTTATTAATTTTAATACCTTTGCCAATCATCGAGTGTCGTAAAATCTACCCGCATATAAAATCTCTTCTAATAGGCGAACGCCGATCGAACACCGTTAAAACCGACTTTTCCATCAAGTAAAAATTCGATGAATTTCATTTGACAAGGCGGAAGATAAATCTTACATATCCCCTATATCACCCAGCGGTTGCAGCGGTGAACAGTGATTTAATTTTTGAAAGCGGCGCCATTAATTTTCGGCGGGGATTCACGAAGAGAAACGAGGAACGAATTCGCGTTCCGATCGGCGTGCGCGCGCATGCGCGGCCGGGGTGCAGTGTCCGCCGCATACTCGACGCAACAGAATTGGTATAACTCGTAACACGCTGGTAATATTGATACCGCCTGGCCATATATCACAACCACGNATGGCCAGTGTGCAGTGTCCGCCGCATACTCGACGCAACAGAATTGGTATAACTCGTAACACGCTGGTAATATTGATACCGCCTGGCCATATATCACAACCACGCATCTCGTGACTGTATAACGGATGTAGAACCGATGTTGTAACCTAGCAAGCCATGGCGCTTCGAATCGTTCGAGATTTACAAACATTCCGCATAGGTAAGCTGATCAGGTGGAATCAAGGATTTGCGCTTATTTTTACATAAGCTCCTTATGCGCCTTCTTCTTTTAGCAAATGGTAGTGTATTTAGTCGTATAAACGATGAATTATTGGACAAGCAGGAAATATATGAGGTAGAAAATAGTGGATGAATTGTATACTAGTCGGATACTGCGGTTTGTTGTTCAACCATTAGGGGTTATAGGTTAGGTTTAGTTTGACATATAAAGACAAAGGGAAGAGAAATAATCGAATAGTATTAAAAGGGATTATTTGTGAATTATTTCTTTTGGGTTTTTCTTTTTATGTATGATGCATTTTTTAGATTTTGATACAGTGTATATAGATATATATATTTCTATATGTTGAATGGAAACTATATTATTATAATATACACACACACGTATATATATTATACATTATATTAATATTATAGTATTATATAAAACGATGTGATACATGATATATTATAATGCTGTCTCGTTTTAAATTGTTTATATAAAATATACCGCGAAATTATAAAATTGATTAAAATAGAAGAGATAAAGTAATTATTCTTAATGGTAGTTGAATTAAATATAAACTGAAGTTTATTACATAAAATTATTGAAATTAACAATTATATATAGTTAATATTAATAGTTTATAACATATGTATAGTATTAACTATTTCTCCAATTTAAAAAAAAAGTACAATTATATCTTCTGTTGCTTGAAAATTAATTTTTATGTTAAACATAATGATCTTGGATAAAACGATGATGAAGTGACATTTATAAAAAGAAATTTTCTTCTACTTAATTTGCCTTTGATACTATCTGAATTTGTGGCATATTATTTATTCCACAGAAAGAGATAATATGTAATTAAATAACCCGTTTTAAATAAAACTCTTTAAATTATTTTCTCTATAATATATTTCATAAAATTCATCATATATCGATAGAAATTAGCAGAGAGTTACAAATTTTTTATATCATAAATTTGATATTTTCTCAATGTAATAAGTTGACTTATTTAACAGCAAAACATAACGAGGAAAGTATTGCAACCAAAAAATTGATACACAAAAAATCTCCCTCGTACAATAATTAATAATGAAGTTTTAATTGAAAACTATAATAATAAGAATGGGAAACCAAACAAAATTATAAATAACTCTAAAAACAACTAATAACGATTCTTTTACCATTTGACTATATTAATAATCTTATATTTTGTGTATAATTTAAATATTCGCATAACATTTGTCTGTCACGAGAAATAGTAAAACATATTTGGCAATACATTTAGCAAGTCACTGATCACACGAGCGTTAACGTATAGGATCTAAGCAAATTAATACCACTAAATCAATATCCCCCAAATAAAGGCATCTAGTGCATATTATTACAATACCGAACTATGCTCGTCTAGTAGAAAGGCAAATATGTACTTGATAGTTAATAACGTTGTATCAATTTAGAACGGAAACTTGATAGTATAAATACAGTTGGATGTTAAACGTAACTCAAGCGACAGTGGAGTGCTCGGCTGTGCATGAAACTACGAAACCACCGGCCGATTGATAGTAATTACCGTAGATTATTGTGACTTTGATTTATACAGAAAGCTGAAATTACCCTTCAATTACCATTTGCTTCGTATGCAATTTCGAGCGGCGTTGATTAATGACACGACGGATGGCTGTGCAACCATCGATGACGATAACGATGAACACGAACGAAACTGTTGCGCGAAAACACCGCGAATTGGCTCCAGATTTGGCTCCGTCGCATAAATTTTCCCGTTCCCCATCATCGCCACCGAGAAATCGCTTTGATGAAACTAAAATACCGGTATGATAACAATAAATCGACGAATTCCTGAAATATCTCCTCGAATAATCGTTAAAATAAATAAAACTTACATTGTGTCTGCGTTTTACTACATTTTGTCCTGTATAAAAATATTATAATGGACTTTCGCATATTTTATTGCGTGACTTTGTATCACAAATATTATAAATACTTATTCGTAATACATAATTCTGTATCAGTGATATATAATTTTAGTAACGTTAATAATATTATTCCTTAAATATTTTTCTCTTTCGTTTCGTTCGTCGTCTTTTTTTCGTTGACAATACTTTACCTCACAAATGACGCGAAATTCAAATTTTACGTGAATTTTGGGACACCCATTACATACCGCATATTTCGTATATATTGTCACAAAATTTTGACATATATTGACATGAAAACACCGCGGTCAAATAACCAATGAATGAAAGAGTAGCAGAATCTTTCAAAAATTGAATAACGAAAGGCATTGAAACATTGATTGTATTACATACACAATTATATAATACTACACTGCAACAACGCTACAACGGTTTAAAACTACAATATTGCTTAGAAAAATTGGAAAGTTGGGCCACGGTAGGTTTAGAGTTAAATAACCACTATCCACAGTGTAATGATATTTATCGCACAATAGGGCACAAACTTTCACCTTGCACGGTAGGTTTGTAATAGGACTGTCGAATCTAACAGCAGCTAGCCCGAACAGGCCAAAGAGTTTCCCCCGGTGGAGAAATAATCGTCGCCCTTAATATAACCAGCCAAAATATACGGGGGAAAGTTTGCGGAGCATTACCGACCAAACGTGCCCGCGTAAGATGATTAAAGCAAATGGAAACTTGTTGCAGTGGGTCTTAGAGTCACCGTGCTAAAGTTCGTGCCACCGACCACGCTCGAATTAATCATGCGAGGCTGGCACGGTTCGACGAACAGGAACATCGGATGTTCTTTTTGCTTTGAATCCGGCTCACTCGAAGATCAATTGCAGTCTGACCAATTACTATGTTCTCGTGATAATTCAATGGTTCAAGGGTAATGAAGATTAAGAAAGTTTCCTGGTACGATGCTCCGTGAGATTCCAGACCAAGTTTCAGCACAGCGAGGAACGAGTACCCAGAATCTAATTGATGGGGGAAATGCGGATTTTCTACTGAATTTCGTTTTCACTACGATAATATATAATATTCTTATCGATATTTTCAATGAAAACAGTCAAGCAAAGAAATATATTTAGATCGTTTTAATTAATAGAAACACGTATTTAATTAATTTCACATACATATAAAAATAGTAAAAAATATATATATTATTTTGTGCAATTAATAAACAAATACCAGTGCAATAAACAGAATACCTTGCCCATCGATAATAAATTCGCATTCAGCAGAAACAGAGTACTATTATACAAGCACCATATACGTCTGCACTAATAAATTATTGAACCCTGTTTTATGTAACTCCCTATGCCTCGCAATTTGTGTCCGAAGATCATCCAGCCTTCATACGAAACCGAAAAAAGAGAAAAAAGTAAAGAAAAATAAAATAAAAAAATAGGAAAGAAAAACACAGGAAGAAAAGGGAAAAAGGAGTTTTGCCCGGCATAAACGAATCCACGTCGGCTTAACGACACGTACATAAACCGTCCGTGAACTAAACCGTATATCATTTCCAGTGGACTTGCATCGGTGGATCCATCGATATTCCTGCGGAGGACTCGGCTCGCCCGGAGGAATCTAAAATCGAATGATAAAGGAATACTCGAATGCAAGTGAAAATGGATTGCGGATTCCCGTCGCGTAAGAGTATCCCACGCTCGGCCAAATAAAAATATCGCGCTTCAGCAATTCAGCACGGCGTATACGTAGCTTACAGCTAACAAGCGGCAAGGGCGAGGAGGAGTAGGTTTCACAGAGCTGTGCCGGGAAGGAACGGTGGTACCGAGGGAAAATGATGAAGATAAAACAGTAACAATCGTAACAAGCGACCAGATTTATATATGCCGGTTGGAACGTCCCTCTTTATACCCGTCGAACGTTTTAAGGCGAATAAAGTTACAAAGGGAAACGGATACGGGGGATCAAACGAGCACTCCGCGAAAAGAACGGGAATTTTTCCGGTGATAACACTTACCTAGACTTTCCTTGTATCAAAGGAATCAACTTAGCTAAACGATATTTGTTACGATCAAATATCGCGTCGTAGGGAGAACAATTCAACGTTGCTGGGTGTGTTTGATGTGCGTCGGTGTAATGCGGATGATGAGGATATGTAGGGTGGTGAAGCAGGGTTCGCTGTGGATAAGGTTGTTGAATTAATTAGACTTGTTTTGCTGAGATAATAATTACACGATTATTTATTGCATAATTCTTTGTATAGTTGTACGAGCTATGGAAATTATTTTAATATCGATTTTAATGATATTTAATT
>NIJG01000085.1:121229-132418 GCA_002201625.1 Euglossa dilemma | reverse complement strand
TTATTCCAGCACAATTTTTTGAGAAATGTATGTTTCCCTGACTTGTAAAAATGGCAGAAGAAATGAAGTCAAGATATAGTAAAATTACTAAGATATATAAAAAGAACGCGACCATCCACATCTTCGGCGAACATTGTTCGGAGTTAAAATCTCCAGCTGGAATTAAACGCATTATACTGATACATCGTCGACGCACTGTCGCATTGAAATTCGTACACCTATCTCTAGAAACCAGTAAGTTAAACATTCAAAACGAAAATCAATACGCACTAACATTGGCTTCCGTGAAATCCCATCGGAGCATTGAAAGATACCTGGAATAACAGACACAACTATGACAAATGATAGACGCACACTAGCACTCTGGGTATCCAAACACCCAATTACCGACACAAGGATTACCAAAACAGCTATTAGCCGAGCGAGACATCCTATCCCGTAATCGATCTCGGAGTATCGCAAACCGACATGGAAACCCTAAAGATGGATTACGCCGCGATGAATTGGTATCGCTAATTGGACGGCAAAGAATCAATGTTCGAGTCGCGGAGGAACGTGAGGAAGGATTGACGGCGTAGTAAAGGGAAAAGCTGCTAGTCTGAGACCTGTTATACCGTGAGGGATTGGACTGTAATCGGCCGGTCGTTGACACGTCTCTGTAACTTGCGGAAAAATCTCAGCAGAGGTACACAGCTGTTCCCTCCGAGAACCAGGAAGAGCTTTAAGGAAGTCTGATCGCCGATGAGCGGCCAGGACACCGTTCCCGAAGAGCAGCTTCCACGTATCGGCATCATCCTCCTTCAGCGCCATCTTATCCGCTGGTAAGCACTTATCAGATTACCCAAGGACCCGGTCTCACGGCAGATGACGCTGGCTTGGATCAATTAATCCTATCTGCGTCGTGATGGTGAAACGGAAAATCGATCAGCTCGATCGGATAATCGTAGGATCGTTTCGTGTTTCGAAAATTCTCCAACGATAACCGGCTTCATTATGCAAATTGATTAATCAGCGATAATTAACGGATGTTCCGCACTAAAATGGTGTCCTTGTCGACTAGTATACGGGGTGTCTAGGTTAAATGTCATCGCCTAGATAACTGCCTTATCTTTTGTCTGTGCCAAAAGATTTCCAAGGACATGTCGTTTCGCGGATTAATTCGTGTCAGGTAGACATATTCTTGCATATGAAACTCTGTCTCTCTATCTCTATCACCAGTACTAACCGTTTTCACTCGATAGGCGACTCTCATTCGCCATTTAATCAAATTTTAAAGATAGATATATCAAATTTAAAATTACCCACCGATGCATGGAATGTCGAGATAAAATAATTCTTAATTTTCATAGGATTTCGTATTTACCGTTTATAAATATCGTTAACTTTATGGTAGAAGATCTCCGAATTACTATTTTTCTGTAACGAAAAACTACCGAGCGCAAAGGGCTAATTTTTTATGAATTTTCTCGATATACAGGGTGAGTCTCGTAACACAACGACGTGAGTCAACAAACTCGTAAAATATTTGTTGTGCACAAAAATGTTTCAGACAGATGTTGCATGGCTTCCAGGAGAACAAATGACAGTTCAATTTTATGTTATTTTGCTTTTTATCGAAATACGAAGATCACCTTCAATTTTTTAAACAGAACAGTTAATATTTTTGAATTCAGATAAAGCGTCAAATCCTACATAAAAAAATTATTATATCAAATTGAGGGATCTAAAGTACATATGTTTGTATATATTTATAGGAATTATTTTGTCTGAGGTTTCAAAGTCATCGATATTTTTTTTCAGCTAAATCCCACTTTTTTTTTTCTTTATCTAAATACAGTATAATAAGATAAATTCAACGACGTTGTTGTATAATAGTTGCTGAATATATATTTTTGCTCCGTAAGAATAAGGGAAAAAATTGATCTTGAAATTTCTGAGAAAGTGACCTTGAGAAAGGAATCCTTTCATTGAATATATGCATCATCATAAAAACAGTTCAACTTTAATTGTACGATGGATTATATGGTATGATTTTGTTGAGACACCCTGTATATGTGTTATCTATTTGTAATATATCATATTATGTATAGTGTACAGTACACAGGGTGTACTGTTTATATTATTTTGAGAATTTTAAAGGATACGTTACTTATGGATTATTGAAATTTTGAAATACGTGATATCGTTTATTTATTCTATGCAAAGATTCATGAATAATAGCGTACAATAAGTGGTAAACGCTGCTTGGGTAATATATTCACCCTCGGATTGATATCGCGGTTTCTTATTTCACCGTGTTGTATCAGATCTTGAAGGGGATTTTGAATATTCCATGGGGTAGAACGTGTATTAAATTTGAGAAAATTAATCGTGCATCCTTGGAATAAAAAGGCTTGTGCTTTAATAATTATCGAGAAGTTCCCATTTTTTATTCAAATATATTTTTAATTTGACAGATAAAATAAAATAATTTTAAAAAATAAATGAATTTTATATGTATATTATATACAGATACAGTAAAAACACAGTAAAGAAAATAAAATTGATACATTGTTTGAAAAGAAGGGTAAAATTATTTAATTTATTTTAAAATTGAAAAAATAATTTAGGATAGCCATATTTTTAAAATTGTATGTGTATATACGGAAGATTATGAAAAATATTCAAAAATTCTCCAATATATCCTTTCATTATAAAAATTATTATTAATAAATTCATATTTTTTTTATTATGTTCACTGAATCAATAGCGTCGTTTGTTTTCCGTTATTTTTACATAATTATTTTGTACTCGCTAATGTTCTGAACCCTCATCAATTATTTTTTATTATTATCGCTTAATTAATATTCTCGACCATTTTCAATTAACTATATTTTCATTTATATTTCGTCACTGTCGATTAATTAACATTCTCCACCAATTTCAATTATCTTCGATCGACTGAGATTAGCGGTTATTTTGAATTACTTCAAGAATGACCTGGAAAAAAATATAAAGCCATTTAAATCGTAAGGAAGCTTTTCAAAATAACAATTTCGAGATCGCAGCAACGATTAAACCAGCGAGATGAAGTACTTTATACGAGCAAATGTCTCAAAGCTCGCATTAGTAATGAATTCATCAGGATGCGATTACAACAGCAGTTATACGGTTGGAAATAAAAATTCCTTGACCGTATACATCATCTTCATCATGAAAACCATCGGGATATGCAACGAGAGGTCTGACGGTCTGGATGACTTTAAGAAATGGTTGGTGTGCAAGAGATATGAATCAGGAAATGAAGAACGTCTCTTAACAACAAGCGCAAGCGGACTTACATCGGTCTTCATCATCGTGACTTTTTCATTCTCCCTATCAAATTTGCTCTAGCAGAATGCTATAATCTTTTAACTCTGAAACATTTAAATTACTAAATGCAGAGCAATTCGCTGATAAATTACAGGCTGTGACTGTAATCATAGCGCAGCCGGATATGGCATAATTCTTCCTGCAAAAATGAACGTCGATTTTCTCATCCAAGGATTCATTCCAGGGCTACGTCTCTTTTTCAAATCGATCATTCTACACTTGATCAACCATCTATTTACCGTTTCTACATTTATCTTCGTTCTTCCTACGATTTTTGAGTTCCTGGATATTAACCCGTTCACGAGTAATCGTTTCGGCAGACTTAAGACCATTTTCCATTTAACTCACTAGCGCCACCACGGCACGTAATTGCGACAAATGTTTGTCGTAAATGTCGTTTACGTCGTGGAATTATTTTCTAATTTCACTGATATAACCTTGCAATTTTCTTCTTATGTTATGAGTCGTATCGTTCGCGCGATATTGTTTTCGCTGTAAATATAAACCGTGGTGGCGCTAGTAAGTCGAATGGAAAACGGTCTTAAGATTACTGAAACGATTACTGTGAAAGGATTAAACGTATGATGTTTTAACAAAAGTTTCAATTCCACTAAAATAGTTACAGTCGATACTTAATTAGAGAAAAATATTATCGCTTTAGTTGTGCTTCTGACACTTTGATCTTCCCTTTCGTGAATCTCATTTCGAGTAAAGCAACGAGGAATATCTCTGTTCGGGGAATGAAAATTCTAATTTTGATAACTATTGCGTATCATCGGAATGTGTTAGCAATAATAATGAGAATTTTCGTGATTAATTATACTTATCGTTGATACTTCAAATATTATTATGTTATTATGTAATGGAACATGTGAACTACATTTCGACGAAGGTATGTAAAGAAAGAGATAGACAGATGAGAGATATGAAAATGGTAGCAGATAAACTCGTTTAATTATTGACTTTGAAGCTGCAGCCGTATCAGATGCAGCCCAAAGGATTTCATACTGTACACGTGTCTCGAGAACGTTTAGGGTAATTGGTCGGCTAATACAGTGCTATCCAAGCTTTACTCCTGACCCAAACGGACTTCCACTACTCTGGCTCCGTCGTCAAGGGCACTGAGACGCTGACACGCGCGAGCCTCCAGCAATCTTCGTGCAAACATGCAACCTTTTAACCCATTTGCATCACGGGAATTAACGAAAAATATACCACTATTAGCAATTCTTTTTTTTTTAATTAAATTCATGAATATTCCGAAGAATATCAAAAAAGGAATATTCCAGTCGTAATATGTGGTGACGCTTTGATAACAAAATTCGAGTTCTAAAAATAAAAAGGAAATTGAAGATTGTAACTGCGTCAATTTTGCCCAAAGTTTGCTAACAAATGTATATTAAAAGAAAAAGGCTTTCGTTCTAGCAAGTCACTGTCAAAATATAAAATCCGATTATAACAGATGCAAAATATATATACAGTTTAATTATTCTAATCAGTAATATTAAATTTTCATTTTCACCTTAGTACGCTTTGTTTTTATTAAATATTTATCAGAAGAAAAATTTGTTTTCTTTGTTAAAATTCCTTTGTTGTAATATAGATATATCAATTTAGTTATTCTAATCAGTAATATTAAATTTATTTCTCGTTTACATTTTCGTCCAAGTTTGTTTTGATTTTAATTTTTATAAATAATTATTAAAAGGAAGTGTCTCCCTTTATTGAAACTCAAACGCAACTAGCTAAAACATTAACAAAAATTAATCTACGCTAATAACCAAATACGTTAGATACAATTGCGTACAACTTTTGAAACACGAAGTTAAAATTAAAACAGTATTTATAATATTTATTTATAGTATTTCATTCTGCCATAAACTGCATGGTGCTTTAAATATCATAAAAATATACGCATATAAACATGTATATTATGCAATGTATGTACAAAATAAACATAAATTGTACCCACATTAATAATACATTCTTTAAAATTAACCTCACACAGAAATACACAGTAATATCACCTGAAATCGATATCAACGCGTATTTTTTAGACAAACTTACGGATCAAATTAGAAAAAAGAAGGTTATATCGTCTTTGAATCGTCCCAGACCCTGGATAACGATACATATTTTTATTAATAAGACATGCAATAAAAACAATCTCGCATATTTCCTAGGTCTTACTTTAATCCCAATTCCTCTCCTCGTTGACAAAAGCGAATAAAATTTTCCCCGAAGAAATTAATTAGTCGAAGGTTCATCTTCGAGAATAAGGCGTGTTCAATCTTCTGATCCGAAGAAGTCGAGGACCCCCTGAATTCCTATCATCGATCTCTTCCGATGCCGGAAGTGTATCGAATACTGCCAGAGGACTTTGTATCCGATGCGCGTATCTCGGAGTATTTTGGGTAATTGAGCGACTAATAGATCGACGAAAGTGCCGGCTCACTAGGGATCTGATCCGAGGTATTGTACGTGACCGACCTCTCTGCTTCTGGCTAACAACCGCCGCAGGTTTCAGGTGGAAACTAGAACTTCTGTTGTCGCTTAAAGCCGATGCGACCTTCCTGCCACCCGCTGCCCTCTCCAGCATTGTTTTTCCTTCGGAGACATTCAGTCCGAGCTAATTTCTCTTTGACGACCGTGCGTGGATGAACAGAGTATTCAACAGCCAAGCCCGCAATTTCTTTTTGTACAGAAACTTTTTGTAGAAGCTATTTTTGCAAGAATTTATATTTCTCGAACATTCTATTTTTATTTCTATTTTTTATTTTGGAGTATTTTTAATGGTGTAACAATTTATCTTTTTTGAAATAGGAAATGTGACGTGGAAGAAGGAAGATGGCAGAAATTATGTTGTTTGAAGCATTGCGATTTCTTTTTCTTCTATTTTTTATTTAATAGAGTGAATACTACTGTAAACAAATTTTTTAGCATTAATTTAAATAATTCAAAATAGAAATACCAAAATTGAGAAATTTATTTAAAGTAGTATTCACTGTATTAAATGAAAAATAAAAGAAAAAGAAATTGTAATGCTTCAAACAGAATAATTTCTGCCATCTTTATTCTTCCATGTCACATTTTCTATTACAACAAATTAATAATTAGTAAAAGAGGATTTTAAATATTACTATTCTTGTTACTTCTCTTATAATCTAAAATGTATGTTTAAAGAATATTGACGTTTGCCATATATGAAAATGAATCTTGATATGTCTCTTTATGATTTCTCCTGGTAAACAAATAAAGTATTATTGCAGTCTGTATATTTCAAACCTATAGATATTTTATAACAGCAAAGATACCAATAAATATTTTAATATCTTCTTAAATGATATTTAATTAAATGTGTATTCTTAAGAAAATATTAATATTAATTTCTTTATTTTGACTTATCCAGTTCACCATTTATTTCATTTTATATATGTCTTATATTAACGAGCATCCTTGGGAGAGTACTTTATGGATATATCATTAAACCTGGATATTTATTTGCACTCGCGTTAACTGTTAAAAATGAAATAAGTTTTATGATGAAATATTTAACATTGGGTAATATTTGAGATAAAAATTTCCAGATTAAATCTATATGCATCGAAATGATAATAATTATTACAAATATAATAAATCAAGTATACCGAATTGTTAATTAACTTTTGTCGTATATATATTTGAATAATTACATATATGCTTAAAATTTGGAAGATGAAATAAATTGGGGCAATGAAATATATAATCATATTCCTTAAGTATTAAAAATGTTTAAAAATATTTTATAAATATCGTTGGACAATGATAAACTAAGAATCTAAAAATTAATCTCAAATGAATGATCTAATATTTAATATTCTGCTTGAAAATTATAGTCATAGGTATGTATACTACAATTTGCAGCATATATAGAGAAATATATCAGATTTAGAATTTATAGTACATAATACTGATTTAAAAAATATTTCTAAAATGATTTTCATTTCATTACGAATATTACTAGATTTTATTTTTACACCTAATATGTAAATATATAGATTAAAATTAAGTAAAAATTCATATTTTTTACAATTCTTCGAGCATTCTTCTCCATCAATAATAGACAATTTAAAATATTTCTGTCACACGATCAATGAAATAATATTTTTAATGAATTCAATTTTCTGGCTTTAATTTCATTTCCTAAATATAAAAAAATATATTAATCACACTTATTGTCTATAACACAGATATACTGTAGGATCTCAATTAAGTAAATTAATTAATATCAGGAAAACTGAATAATCAAATAATGTAGAAGTATTTGACTAATATTTAACGCTTTCCGTTTAAAATAAATTTCTATTTTTTATTTCGTGGAGCTAATCGATACGGCAAATGATCGCAATTCTAATTGCAATTTCAAGAGATAAGAAAAACGTGGAAAAAATCGGCGATCATTTGATGACACAGCACTGCCCTCTAGCAGGTTCCATGCGACGCGTGAGTTTCCTTTCTCACCACTCGCGTCTTCCGCGCCTTCTTAAAATTCAAATTAATTCGTCCCGCCGCTCCTTAAGATTCCGTGTGATGCACGTGAAATATTATCTAAAGTATCTCAACGCTTCGCCTCGCTCTTAACGCGATAATAACGAACGATTGATCTTAATTTTCAATTATCCACGGGGAAAAAGCGATCGCGTTATCATCATCGAAATTACGGTCGAGTGGCCAATTTTTGGGAAAACCCTTGGCCAGGGGCAAACATTTTTGCGTCCACGCTAAATTCCACGATACGCCGTATTCGTTCACCGATATTCCCGAAGATGGCGTTGCGAGCGTCCATTCCCTACACCGTTCTTTCATTCTTTCAGGCACAGAATTTCAGAAAATAAAATAGATCGCTGTAACATCGAAAATTTTATTGCGTTCTAAATTAAAGAAAATTGGTATTTTTTATTAACAAAGGTACACAATATTGCAATGTTACAATATTGTAATATCCCACAATGCATCACCGTGCATCAAAAAGGTGCAATAGTCATATTGCAATAATTGCAGACGCATAGACATGGTAGGACTATTTGAGTCCCACACTATAACAACAAATTGAATTGAATTGTTATTTTCTTTTATCGTGCGATATTTATTATTTGTGCGATATAATTTTTATATCGTGCGATACCTTAGTTCCAATACCAATTTTATTTCATTTAATGCTTCAATTTAAAATGTAATGAAATATTGCAACCACCACTGCATGGTAGGACATTTTTAGACCCACTTCGAAATATTGCATAAACATAATATTATATAACAACAAATTGAATCGAATTGTTATTATTTTTTTATGTTTCTATAATATGTCAGAAAAGTGGGACATTTGTAACCCCCAAGAGTTAAACGCGTTCCGTCTAACGCGCATGCGCCGTACGCAGAACATTCCGTTAGAGCCATTCTCACTATAAAACCTTGAATTATATTTTTCATTTCACCAGAACATCGTTTATGATCATCTTAACGCTAGGATTACAAGACCCGTCAATTTCTCAGATGGATTGCTCCAATTATACAATATTAACATATTTAATTAGGTTATATTAAGTCTGTTAGTATTGCTATTGTTTTCAAATGAAACTCGTCTTTTTCTTTTAAACAAAATACATGGTTTCCTTAACCTGTAAATATGACAAATGTCTCTAGAAATAAGTATATAGAAAACGTGCGTAAACCTAGTGTTAATGTCGTTTATAGCGTATCGTCTATCGTCTCGTAGTTCGTACACGCCTCACATGGCGTGACGGTCATTTTTTCTGGCTGCTCTTTTTCTCAAAAGAAGCGAGACTATCAATCAGGATAGTATGGGGCGTGTACCTAACTCCACGTGGCCTGAACGAAAAGTATCGAAAAATCGGTCCGGCACTGAACATGTTAATTACGCCCGGCTTGATCTCTCGGCGATCTAGCGGGGGAATAAAAATTCGTGCACGCTGGACGGAAGGGTCAACGAGGATTCAGCGGTGCACGACACGTGTAAAGGGATCAGCCGGCTACGAAATTCGCGCATAATGTGCGCCCTACGTACGTAGCAGGTAGCCAGGACGCGGGATGAATTATGTATAGTAGGTTGAATAATATAATTCAAATAAGCGGGTATCGATACGCTGGAATTACAGGTTACACTGTAGTATTCGTGAATTGCTGTTAAGCAACGATTATTGACGCCGATTAAATTTTATTCCTGCTTGTATTCGGTTAAATAATCGTCCTCTGATGACCTGCTGGTTCCGATGCGTGTGTAACAAAAATCCGCTTGGATTATGAATTATGTTCAAGTCTCTATCACGTCACGTCACGTCTAAGAGTTGCGCGCGTGTGTACATGTGCGGATATATTTTTTGGAATTTTCTCGAATTTTCGGTGTAAGTTTGTTTAGCTATTGCAACAGTATAGCAGCACGAGATAATTTACCGTAGGATTATCGATTTCTCTATTATCGAGAAAATTATTAATTGTAAAAAGTAATTATTATTCTTTTTATAACCAGTCGATTTCAGAAAGCGAGAATACATATTAATTTATATTTAAAAATAATATTGTATTTGAATTATGTCAAGTACAATGTATAATATTCAAAAATACGCGATATATATGTTAAATAAATATACATATATTTATGTACAATGTATTTTCTGAATTTTGTTTTACTTGTTTAATTATTTTATGTGTAATCTTTTATATATTAATTATTTTATATATATAATATACTACTGTATCGGTGGAAGATATAGGAGTATCATATAGGTTAATCAACTATACAATGGAATTATCGATTAGGCTATTATGTAGAAGGGTTATTGACCAACCTGTTAATAGGTGATAAAATAATTATTTTCTTATAACCAAGTCAGTTTAAAAAGCAAAACTATATATTAATTTACATTTACAGAATATTATAACATTTGAATCGTACAAAGTATTATAAACAGTATTCTATTATGTCACATGACTGGGGCGTGATTTATCAAATGTATTTAAATTTTAATTTATTTTATTCATTTTATTATTTTCCATTTTGTTACATAATTAATTACGACGTTATAGAAGCTTTCTATATAATCTACCTATCAAGAAAAATATCGTTTGCTATTTAAAATAAGTAATTATTTCCTTGTAATAGACTGATTTTAAAAAGCAAAAATAATTATCTATGAAATTATTTGCATAAATTTGCTATTTTCTACAGCAAACATTTAAACGACATAGGAAGTGCTAACTATAGTTCTAACGAGACCAGATTAGTTACAATCAATATGCATATGCATAGGTATTAACAAAATCTGTCTGCTCATATGAACTGTACAATCTCGTCAAATGCCAGGAAATTAGACGATACCACAGAGATTCATTGCAGCAATTAATGACAGCTCAATATTGAGATTCCATGGAACCACAGAATGCTTATCATCGGCAATGTCCCAGCAGCCTCAGGATCGTGCGTCCCCTAATTTCAATTTCATGGAATCTAGGTATAGCGACATCAAGACTTTGCAGTATTTAGGACGGCATTATGTGAATTTAAAGAGCATTCTTGGTCATTACAATTCGCAATTAATAATCGAAAATTAAAATTCTGCCAATCTACAGGTACACCTGGATCTTTTACGCAATAATATCGATTTAAAATTTAGCTATAATTTTCTGACCAATTTTTCCATCGAATATATTAAAACTGAGAGAAATAAAATAAATGTATTGCAATAAATTAATAATAAGAATTGTGTACAATCTGTACATATATCTAATTTTTGTATCTACTATTTACGTTGATTTACAACTTGAGTATAATTTTCTAAGTA
>NIJG01000085.1:89561-102183 GCA_002201625.1 Euglossa dilemma | reverse complement strand
TTCTACATGCAAAAACGAATCGAAAAAAAGAATAAAATATTTTGATTCGAAGTTTCGTTTTTGAGAAAATCGGCTTTGAATATTCAGCAAGTGCGCGTGCACTTAACTTTAGCTATGGTGGAGAACCATAATTAAACCAGCGTACTCTGTGAATATTCAAAGTCGATTTCCTCGATAAGGAAACTTCGAATGAAAAAATTGTATTCTTTATTTTCGATTTATTTTTTGACGCAGAATCACCTTCTCCTCTGTTGTATCACCTGTGTTATTAACGTATCGATGATCTAAGATTTAAACCATAGTTAAATCCACGTTTACTCGGTGTATATTCAAAGTCTATTTTCTCGAAAACGAAACTTCGAATAAAAAAGTTGTATTCTTTTTTACCTATTCGTTTCTGTATACACAATCAATCCTTTCCCGATTGTACCATCAATGGGACACCCTGTATATATATATATATATATATAAAATATAAAAATATACACATATACTATACATAGCAAACCACATATGAGTTATGCAACGTGACGATTCAAAATAACTCATAAAACTATACCGTACATTTTTTTATCTGTCTGCATACGAATATACATATACATACACGTGTGTAGTTATATATATACCCTTACTAGTACCTTCACTAGTCCATCAATCACCGTTACCACCACAAAACAGCGAGCACGACCTAAATACGGAGAACACGATCGAATCGTAAGCATGAAAGTTTCACGAGAACACTTACTTAAACTGAAACCTAGGGAAAAAGAGCGCGGGGTGGGGAGAAAAAAAAGATAAAAAATCGATAGTACAGGTAGCTTCTCGGTGCAACGATATCAGCCAGCGGGTACGTACTCGAATACTGGCCACTGTTGCCTCGGAATGAGGTTGACCTTGGCATTCTCGTACAGATAATAGTGGTACCTAGTTGGTGGCTGCGTACGCTCCCCTCTTTTCGATGTCGTACCCTCATTTCGCTTCTTGCTACCTCACCCCGTAGCTACATCAGCGCCTACCGAGAAATGGAATAAATCGAATGACCAAGGGCTCGCCTTGGCTTTCTATTCGTGACGATCATGACGAGTTTTCCCGGCAAGACGCGGCTCTACACGCGATACGGCCAGCGCAGCAACACATTTGTTGAAAGAGACAGGAGATTTGATCGACGATGAACGATTCCCGCGAACGTAAGAAGCTCCTACGGACGGCTGTCTTGTCACGAACAACGCTCGGAGAAATGACTAACAGCCGGCTTTAATTTTCTTATTCCGTCTGGAATATCAGCCCTGCGCCGGCGATGCTCGTGGAAAATCTGAAGGATTGAGACGCGAAGTCGTTGAACGCACGCGTGGCTGCTGAAGAGGCACGGATTTTCGAGCTAATAATAATTCTTCGATAGAGCTGCAGGTTACGTGGCACGAAAATATTTATGCACGGTAATTAGGCGAGGTGGACTCGGAGATTGTTCGATCGAACCTTTTGGCAAAGAGATTTTTGCCAAAACGCGTGCAGAGATGGAGGGATGGGATGAAAAGGGCACTCGGGTAGTTTAACCCTTTGCTCTCGATGATTTTTTGGCTACAGAAATTCACAGATTTGCTGCTAGAAAAATGACGATTCTTTTTGAGTGATAAATAAAGAATCGTGTAATAATTAACATATAAATTATTTGATTTCAATATATTGTTATGTTATCTTAAACCTGATATATTAATTAATATGTGTGTTCAAAATTTTATGGTGATTGAAAGTCGCCTCCTGAGTTCAAAGGGTTAAAATAACAAAGTTGAGGTAATGCATAATTTGTTTGTTGCACTTGTATTGGGGTTAGAAAATGTTATATTTTCTTCCTTTTTAGTTATTTTTTTATGAAATTTTTTAATTTTAGATGTAATAATTTGTGTATTACACAAATTTGTGTAAAAATTTAGTGAAAATTTATACACGTGAGCAATGTAATCAGAGAAGCTATCGAGCATATTTCTTTCTTCTCTTATCAAATAGAATGCTTAGATAAATTTGCGGATGTCCTAAAAATAAAGTTGCAAGTGTACAAACAAATTCTAGCAACAAACTTCTAAACGTCCAAATTACCTAGTAATATTAATTTCGAAAATAATTAAATATTAAGCCAGCAATGACATTTCAGTTTAATTATTTCCTAAAAATCCTAAAAATAAAGTTGCGAGTGTGCAGGTAAAATTTATAGACAGTATATTCTAATCAGACTAGTAACGTTACTTTGAAAAATAACAGGACATTAAACAGAAATAATATCTCACCTTAATCACTTTGTACAAATTCGGAAATAAAGTTGCAACTACTGCGGTAGTAGAGTTTAGAAACAGTATATTCCAGTCAGACTAATAATATTACTTTTAAAAACAACAGGACGTTAAACAGAAATAATATCTCAGCTTAATCACTTTGTATAAATTCGAAAATAAAGTTGCAACTGCGGCAGAATTTAGAGACAGTATATTCTAATCAGCCTAATAATATTAGCTTTGAAGATAATTGGACATTAAACAGGAATGATGTCTCAGCTTAATCACAAGCTCAAAGGCTGTTAAACATGCCGATACCGTTCAAACAGTCTCGCTAAACAGAGATTTAAGGGAGAGGTTGAAAGTGCAGGTTGATAAGGCATCCGGGCTGCTGAGACCGTTAGGAGGAACAGAGCAGAGCGCCGCGACGGCTTGCACGACGCGAGTCGCGTGGAGGCGTGCGACTATGTAAGGTATGCAGCCTCGGATCTTTTTGTAGCTTTTTATTACCCCTGCCTGGGCCTCCTCTCCCATCGGCCACGACGAAGAAGACGAACACGCCGCCGGTGCCCGCGACAAAAAGTAACATCCTTATCCTTGGCCGGCGAATTCAACCTCTGACACGAGCTTCGAGTTTGCCGAAATTGCACGGGACCTTGCTTTCTTTGAGAAACAGACATCTGACTTATACGTGGGAACTCAATTTTGAAAGAACCTTCCACCGTGCTTCGTGAAATTCTTCCACACATATGAACCAAGTGCATTGCAATTTATAACGCCTTCTTTATAGGTTATGTATCACTGTTTGTATTAATCTTGATTACTTTTAATTAGAGTACATATTAAAACATTTATACCATGTAAAAAATGTTTTGCTGTATTAAGTACCAAGCACAAGGAAAACTAAAAATTTGCACGTTTAAATTTATTTAGAATATTTATAGAAATTTCATAAAGTACTAAATTATAAATTGTATTTCTTGTTATTTCACTCTAAATATTTCATTTTCTTCTGCGTTATTTGACCTATTAAGATAATTGGGATAATGTACCATTTAGATGATATCAATAATAAGATTATTTTAGTTAGAGCCTTAAGAAGGTTTATTGACATTACATATATTCAAGTTGTAATCATTTTCTAATGCTGGATTCTAAATGTAACTCTACAGCATTGATTTGATTATATATAAGACTTATATATGCAAATATCTGTCATAACATTAATAATAGTTAAATCCTGTTTTAAAGGTATGTAGTCTTGTTTGTCTTTATAAAACTTCATGATGTGAGATTACAACCAATACTGCTTTTTTATTTGCAATTTAATTTACATTCATATGACCTATAGAAAGCACGGTAATAAATCTGCATATAAAATTGACGTATAAGACCATACTAATTCTACTTCTTATTATACCGTATATTAAAATGTAATCTGTACTATTTCATTAAGTCACTGACTACATGTACCACGTACATACAATTTATACCTATTTCAAATACCAAGATCAGAATACAAACTACTGCTTACAGACAGTAATGACTAATCTCGTTTAAATTTTACTTTTATCAACAATTATTTGAATCTTATACCCAAGATCAGAACAACTGCATATATATTAACATTTATAACTAACATTTTCAAGTTCTCAATTTTGTAAGACCCCTATCCTATGATTTGACCGAAAATTTTTTCACAGTCCCCCACCAAATTGGCCGATCATACGATATAACAATCCTGCAAATTTTTATAACGCCTTGCTTGTCAGTGTAACATTTCTAACCTGTTCATTAGACGTTCCCATGATCGGCGGTAGACGGTAATTTTCGTTGGTCGTAATAAAATTCAGCGAGGGGACAGGAAATCGTTGACGATTTCTCGTCGGGAACTCCGTTGAATCTTAACGCGTGATCTGCATAAGCGACCGCGCAGAATATTATGCTCGAACCGCGTTACCGTTCAACTGGCGAAGAAAGGGCGATCAGGTGATTTATTCCGGCGTTAGGAGCGCGCCTTAAGGTTTCGTGAAATTCACGCCAGAGTGCGACGGTCGAGCGGAATCTCTGGTACATTAAATTAGCCAGGGTTGACGATTAACTCGAGATCATTTACGAGTCCTGGCTACCGGCGTGCCACCTTTACTACCTCGTATCCGTCCACCCCGTTTTCCCCAGTAACCGCGGTAATTGAATTTGAGAGCAGCTCCCGTATTTCTAACCCGGCTTTCTGTATATACCGCGGAAAAAACTTGATAGCTCGTCCAAGAAAATCCCAGTCTCGCTCTTTCCTTCCTCAAAGCTTTGGATCTCGGAAATCTATGATTACGCGACATTCTCTCTTGCATCTCGGTTATTTAATGTTCTATAATTCAAAACTGTTTGCGGTTCATACCGTTCCTTGCCGAAGCTCGCTTTCCTGTTTGAATATCCCTTTCGAATTTATTATTTTATTTCTTTCTTTTTCCAATGTTTGCTTTGCCAACGAGGCGATGTAGAAGGGAAACTACGCGCATTTTTATCGCGTACTTTATTATTTCCCGAATAAATTCGTAAAAATTACACGTCAGGCGATTACCATTTGAATGTTGTATCGCCTCTTTTTCCTATTTTTGATTTTTCGAATTTTATAAATTTCATGTCTGCGTAATCGATACTAATTTTCGTGTTGTCGAGATACGTATCGTGGCCTATAGTGTACATAGAGGGAAAACTCGACGCGAGTCGTATTGTAGCTTATATAAGAATTTATCCAATGCTGTTCCTCCTCGAAAGCTTCGATACTTGTAAATCCGCGATTACACGACATTTTCCCATTTATTTCGATAACCAAAAAGTTCCGTGTAATTTATGAGCTACTTTCTTATGCGGCTTATCTCTTGTAACACGCATCTATCTTTTTATCTTCGTCGAAACTCCATTCCTCGTGAATAACGACGTTATTACGGGGACATCGATATAAGTGTACCAATAAGACTTATCGTCTAACAGTAAGTTATTTCCCTTTTAATATTAATCGTCGCGTAATTTTTATGGAGAAAATACAGAAAAAACACGTCTATTTAGATAATAGAATTTTATGGTGTTTATTTCAGGAAAGGTAGCTAAGCAAACGAACTTTTGAAATTTAATTGAAATTGAAATTTAAATTGTTTTTTTATATTTCATTGAATATTCGTGTGCTGGATATATTTGAAATAATAATAAGAATAATATGCAACTGCTATTGTTAATATGTCATTGGGTTATTCAAAACTTTTTAAAGTATATTGATGTGTTACATTTGCAATATCTATGTAATAAATTTATAAATAAACGAAGAAACTTGTAAGAAAAATAAGTCTGTGAATAAAATATATAAATGCAACACGTTCTTAATACCAGAACTACTAGTTTGTAATATATACCTAAATACAGTGCATGAAATTGATGTTATTTAATACGATATAATGAAAATAAAAGATCACGCATAATCGTGACCCTGTTTTAATAAAATACGCATATTTTCAACAATCGTGAAAATACAAAGTCCGAAACGAGTCATTTAGACTCTCATCCTAGTTCTAGTGTTCACATTTCCAAAAACTTTCTAAAAAATCCTCTACAAATAAATTTCCCGATAAATCCACCGACCATCCACGAGATAGTTCCCATCGAAACACGTCGGTACGTTGGAATCGATATTTTTCGATTATTCCGCGAGAAATTTAGCAAAGCAAAAGGAAGCGTAAAAATGAAAAGAAAAAGAGAAACGTCACAGCCCCGAGAATATACGGCAACATTACACGTCGTTCAGGTACGCGTATAAAATATAAATAGCTTTAGAAAGTTCTATCGCGGAAAAATATGCCGGTTTACAGTGCGCCGCCATAACGGTCGGGGTACCCATTGAAGAGTGGGCGCATCAATAAAAGAAGCTCCCACATCTACTACACGTATAATACATTCAATTCCTCGGCTGCATTCATAACGTCAATTATGAAATAGCGCTAAACGCGATATCGGCTACTTTCTACGGCGCAGCCGCGCGGAATCTGCCGATTTAACGGTACTGGCGCGGCGCGCGATCGCGCCGATTTGCCCGCCGATTGGGCCGAAACGGCGCAGACTCCGTAAGCCAGGAGCGTCGCGGATCACGCGACGGATACGCGTTTGGCGATCGGTAGAAACGGCCGGATCGGCAGCAGCAGCAGCGTCCTTTCGGCCGGTGGTTGCAAAAGGAGTGAAAAAAGCGAGAAAAATGCGGTGGACGGAGAGAGCGCGCGGGGCCTTATACCCTTGTTCGCGGGCCGCGCGTCGATCGATCCTCTTCGATGACGTCGCGNGAGTGGAAGGTATCAAGAGTAACGTCCGTGGTCCGACACGAGTCCACGATCGTGCCGGCAGGAGGTCAAAGAACGCGAATCGCAAACTCATGCGATCGGCGCGTTGCGGCCTCTCTCTCTTGCTCTCTCTCTCTCTCTCTCTTTCTGCCGAGAGAGCCGCTCTCTGGAGAACTCTGGCAGCGCGGAAAGAGGAGAAGGAGAGCGGGCAGATGCAGCGAGAGACGAGGAAGGAGATAGCTGGTATTCGCCAGCTGCCGTTGAACGTGTTCAATGCCGCAGTTGGAGCAAGAAAGCGGTCGGAGAGAAGAGGTCGGTCGGTCGGTCGCTCGCTCCGCTCGGTTTCGCGGCCTGGTGGGGATAGAGCCGTGTGGGCCGCCGGTGCTACTCCTGCTCGGTGTTCCTCTTTCGACTTCAGTCTCTCTCTATACGTACCGGGAGGTATTGCCATTGCTGGGCCGGCTAGCATGCTCTAGGCGGCTCGCCTCGCTCGAGAGGAGCACCACCTGGATTGGCCTCTGTCAGGTAGGACCGAAACTCTGACGTCCACAGGGGGAGGGGCACGAAAATCCAGCGGCATCTCGCCTGGCAGCCCTTGCACGCAGTTAACAGTAGTAGAGAGAAGGCACGCGAAGCCTGCTGTCGTCTCGTCAAACGCTCTAGAAAGCATACGTTTGCCAGATTCGGCCGAGCTACGCGCGCGCGCGCGCGGCCCATTCGGACTCGGGTTCTCGCGGGTCGTTGTTGGTTAAAGGAAAATCGAAAAACGACCGGTGGTGTCCAGGAGAGTTTCAGTGAGAGGAATCGACGCGGAGCCGACGGGTGTAGCTCGGATCGGTTGGTCGTGGTGGCAGCGGACGACGGGGAATGTCGTCACGTCGAGATCGTCTTTCCGATCGTAAATCTAACCGCGTTTGTATCGCTAGGAGATAACGGAGTCGTATCCGGCAGTGCTGCTCCGAGTGCAAAGAGAGAAAACGTGTAAAACTAGTAGGGAACTCGAGCTGGCGTTGTCCCTGTACCCGGAGGATCGTTGATCCGCGAATGAAACGGACCGACGCGGGTACCCGTGGACAGGAATACCGGCTGGCGAATATTACCCGGTATGCAACAGGTACCATTATCCGTAACGTCCGAGGAAACGTAATCGAAACGATCGAGGAACTGGAATACTCGGAATTATCTCTCTGCCCGATTTCTCCACTTCGTTGCCCGGCCGTGAACGTAAAACGGCGGAGAAGCGAGGCGAAAAAAAGGGAAAGAAAAGAAGGAGGGAGAGGAGAGAGGAGGAGAAAAAGACGGAGACTTAACGCGCTAGTGGTAGATGCAAGTATGGTTGACAGTCGACGAGGACGAAGCGAAAGGCAGCTTCGAACTCGTTAACCGGTTTCCGCGGATCGGCATGCAGAACGACACTCGGTGAAGACTACGTACGCCACCAAGTGGAGCCCTGGATGTTCCGTGCGTGTCCCACGCGTAAAGCGATCGGACCGGTCTGCCGGATCAGAGACGGATGATCACCTGCCAACGATAGTATACCTTACAGCGGTACAAGGTGGTACTGGATAATTTTCGAAGACCCCGTGAACCAATGGGTACCGTCAAACGCTTTTATTGTCCCGGCCAATCGCTCCGGTATTTATAGTTCGACACGTCGATCCTCTAACGATACCTTTCCTTCTGTTTATCCGACCGCCAGGGTAAATGTTTACGCGACCATTCTAAAATAGAGAGATGCAACGTAGCACGGACGGGGTTATCGTTTCGCCGGCACTAAGGACCGGAGGCTGAGGAGACATCGACGCGAGGAAGAGACACGCGTGTCAATCACCGAAACGTGCCTTCCTCATGGTTCCGTGAGGTATTTTTATTTGTGCGCGATTCCAATGGCCGACAGAGGTCTCACCCTGTGATCGAGAAAAATAGCTTTCCGTCGTCGAACCGAGTGAATTCCTCGAGGAGTGTGCCTGTTCGCTGATAAGTGAATGAAGGTTTCACTGGGTGCTGTTGTACGCGTCGCCGTATACCGGTATGCCGGTAGTATGCGAATTAGAAAGTGCGCTAGGTGGTGCCGTGGACAAGTGGGTGCCAGTTGAATCGGTGGCCAGGTTCGAGGGAAATCGGTGTCCTGCTACGATTCACGCTCGTCCCGAACCGTGTCGAGTGACCTTCGACCGTTGGCCCACCTCGACGAACTATGAAACACCCTGTCCGAGCGAGGTTTTTAGTTTCCGGCACGTCGACGAGGTTACCGGTTGAACGGAATGGTGAATATACTATAGAAATCGTGCGCCGTGACAGAGAATCCACGTGTGATTTACGGGCCGCTGCTCTATCGTGTAGTGCGTTCAGTGAATGGGAGAACGAGAATATATCGGCGGTGTGATCGTACGAGTGTCGTTCGTTGCCGTTTTTCCCCCGTTAGCCGGAAAAATTGGCAAAATTTGGCAAAAGCCGCACACCGTGCGCTTCGAATCGAGTTGGAGGACGAAGAAGTGCAACGGTCGCCGTGGCATGAGGAGGTTCACACGCAGGCGCAAAACCCTGGCCGCATTCTCTGCGATTATGGGACGCCTTGGTAAAGGCTCGCAGAGCACCACGAGGCCCATCTTCAGGGTACAGTATCGCAAACTCGTAGACGAGTACTCGCAGCAACAGGAGCAGCTCAAGTTTATGCCAGCATTACCTGACTACATGTCTTACTGCTGTTGCCGATGTGGTCACACTCAAAAACTCAAAGTAAGTTTTTATCCACGTACCTCCAACCTCGAATTATCTCGCGCTGCACGATCAACTTCCACGCGCTGTATCACCTTTATAATCCACCTAGACGTCTACACTGAGTGGGACTCTCGGTCATTAGATAGACCACTCCTATTGTTCTCTTTTTAACCCGTTATTTATTTGCGAATAACGTAATCTACAGAGCCATGATATAATTATATACACGAGTGGGACTCGTTAGATAGACCACCTATTATTCTTTTTTCAACTGTCACTCGTTTACGTATAATGTAACATAGGTACACTATATATATAATAATAGTAGACATATATACATGTTCACCTATATGTTCGTTACTAACGTTACATTACATATATAGTTTATCTACGTTATACCTACTATATATCATTACCTACGCTATATAGTGTATATATAATATATCGTAGGTAGTGAATAAATAGGTGAACGTACGTATATAATCATTGAACGGGACTGCAAATTATCGGACAGATCGGTTAACTGTTATTCATCTGGGAATAACGTAACGTACGTGTAGGTAATTATGCATAGCGACCTACGAGTGGGATCCTAAGCGATGGGATATTTATTAACGAACAACGTAATAAGATTCGAAGAGCAAGTATCGTGCAAAGTTGCCGAGTCGGTGTCACGAGGATTCGGTGATCGTAAATAAAGGAGAGCCAGGTTTTTGTTCCAATTTAATTGCAATTGAAGTTGACGGCAAGGTGTACGGAATAACATCGTCCGCGTGACATTCGATCCCACTGGGACATTCGATAGTATCGTTTCCAACTATTCTTCGAAAGGAGCGGAAAGAGCAGACACGCAAGTCAACTTTCACGCGAGTCAACGACGGTTGCGTCATTAAAATGATCCCGAGGCAGCAGCGGCATCGGGGCTTATCTTTTATCTTCCTTTATTTTCGAACCGTCCGTCCTGTCCCGGGCTGCAAATCATCCAGAACATCTTACCGTATTAACCAATCGCGATTAGGTTGCAGTACCGCAACATGACCCCAAACATGTCGGTGCATCTGGCAGGTAGGAATTCAAGAAAGCCAGTCCCCCATTGTTCGAGTCCCGAAAAGGGGCTGGCAGAAAAACAACGGCTGGCGAAAATATCGTGCCACTTTTGTTATCGTTTCATTGTTGGCCAAGACATAACTCGAAAAGTTACGTCGTCTCGTCGTTTTGCTCGGTGTAAAACGAGACGGGGTTAACAGGGGTGTGTTAATTCTTTAGAACAGCCCAGCCTCGGTTGCTATTTAATCACGTTCTAAAGATCGATGTTAATTAGTGTATCGAATTTTAAATTACCTAAGGACGCGTGGAATGTAAAATAACTCTACGTCTTAATCTGTATACGATTTCTTTGTTACCGTTTAGAAATATCGTCGATTTTATGGTAGAAGGTCTTCGAATTACTATTTTTTTCGTAACACAAAAATAGCCACTCGCAAAGGGTTCAAGCGAGTGAGAATACTTGCTGGTTAATAAGATGAAGATGAATTTTCTTCCTGCAGGATTAGAGAAATTAAGTTTTTTGTAGGTTTAGAAACGGTAATAATATAGAATACCGGAAGTGATATTTTTAGAGGTAAATAAGTTAATGGTGGAATTATAGTCATTTTTATTTAGCAGTGTAATCGTGGAAATTTTTAGTTTACAGTAGAATTATAGGTGTCTTTAGTTAATAATAAAATTGTAGAAATTTTTAATTAATGATAAGATAATACGAATGTTTATTTACCTAATGATAAAATTATAGGATTTTTCAGTTAACAGTAACGTTATATAATTTATATCTAATAACAGAATTTTTAATCGGTAGTAAAATTACAGAAATTTCTGGCAGCATAGTAGCGTAATAGTCGAATTATACGAATAAGCCAATAATAGGATTACACAAATTTTTGATTAACGATACGGTGGTATCGACAATTAAATTATTTCATTAAATAATCGAATTATACAAATAAGCCAATCATATGATTATACAAATTTCCGATTAACGGTACAATTATTCATTCATTAGCAATAAATACTCTTGTTATATTTAGACTGTTATACACTCATCTACTATGCATTCCACGTATGGAAATATATAATATACAATAACGTGCAATTTTAACGAACGTCGAAAGATTTCGCATAACCGAAAGAAATGCAACCCTGTGTAGTAACAACTTGCCACTTCTCGTGTTGTTTTATACCAGTTCAACTGGTTGACGTGTTAAATAGATCCACCATCCCGGTAAGTCCTAAACGAACCGACCAAGCCAAACATGGGCGTAGGAAAAGGCTGGAAGAAAATCTAAGAAACCGTGGATCGCTTCGAAGACGTACGATCCTTGTGAGCCAAGAAAGTGCCATGGAAAAAGTTGGAATTCTAAGATCCCGGGGAAGCCGAACGAATAAATATCTAAACTGAAGTAGGAATTTGTTACCGGGAAAAAAGACCGCGTGGCATACTGAGAAACATGCTATCTGGTTGAAATATTTCTGAAAGGGACGCATTAAAGTCACTACGAAAGGACGCACTTGATAATTTCTAACGGCGCCCCGAGCATTCTGTGCATACCGCTGAAATTATCGAGTAATTTTAATCCCATTCAACAAACGTATTATCTAATGGCCAGCGATCAATTCAGAAAATTCCCCAACGTGGCTACTGCTTCGGAGAAAATCTAACCGACTACCGCGTTCACCGCGAATGAGATATTACACGAGCTGCTCATTTGCTGAATCGATTAACTCCATAAAGCAAGAAGCAGGCATTCGTTCCAAGGAAATCTTCTGGTCTAGAATTCGAAGAAAAACCACGCTATTTATGTTTGCCAATTTTTTTTAATTCTTTTTCTAAATATAGGGTTGCGGTTGAATAAATACCTTTGAAATTATTGCGAGCAGCGAAACTTCCACGGGTCGTGGATTTTAGATTTGACTTTACGGCTGGAACCTTGAGGACAGGTTCCATGCTGTAAAACTTTCGGTCCGTTACCTTTTTTTTTACCTTTTTCAAGTCCCTCGGACACGAAGTATATCAAGTTAAAGGGAAATTTCAACGTTTTTTTAAATTTCGGATGTGGCGTAAGTTTCACATAGTTGCGATGAAAACTTTGAAAGGACACTCCAATGTAGAACTTTGAAAAAATCGGATTTTTTCTCATTTGAACGAATCTTCTTTTAAATTGTGGAATTTACGTTACCGCGAACAGGGAGTTCCTGATATTTTATATTCATTCCAGATTCAGTGTCTAGAAAATTTCACACAGTTTTTGGAATATT
>NIJG01000085.1:68715-82278 GCA_002201625.1 Euglossa dilemma | reverse complement strand
AAAAAAAAAAAATCACCGAAATCAGTAAGATGCATCCTACAAAGTCTTGCAAAACTATAATTTCCAATATAGAGCAGCTAGAGATAATATTAACCCAGTGCACTTAAAAATATTTTTCTTAGCTTCTCTGCTTTACAGTTACATATCAATAATTCGTGTATTTTTAATAATAATAACAGGATTATCGTCGAATTTTTCAATCACTCGAAATTTAAAACTAACGACTAATTCCCCAACGAGTTTTGAGCCCAAAGTTTACCCTAATTAGCAATTCTCCAGAAAGAAAATAATAATATCGTTGAATTTCTCAATCACTCGAAATTCGAAACTAATAACTAAGACTCCAACGAGTTTTGAGCTGAAAGTTTACCCTAATTAGTCAATCTCCAAGGCAGAAAAATCGGATAAATACGAAGAAATTGCTCAAAAAGCAGATACCAGGTAAAAAATCCCAAGTCACCATCCTGTTGCTCGACCTCCGAGGACAGACCTGGCTTCGTGGATATCTCATGCCGTGATATCAGGGCCCAGGGATGGGTTCATGGATCCGCTAGACAGGCGAAAAACTGGGGATCGCCTGGACTGCGAGTGGATCGTTGGATCTGCCGATCTAGGAGAGTCACCGATCGTTCGAATGCATGCAGAAGCCTCCGAACAGCCTAACCTTAGCGATATTACCATCCGGGAGAGAGAAAGAGAAAGTGAGCGTGGAAGGAGCGAGAGAGGAGAGGGTATAAGCCGTGGGATCGGACGGGCACATTCCTCAGGACCGTACTTATAGCTGCTCGTGGCATCGGATACCTCATGCCTGCTGCCTCTTGTCTCTTTACCGACAGAGTGTCTGCACAAAATACTGATATTTCACCAGAGCCCGCCATGCTTTCATACACTCGTCCCTCTATGAATTACTCGAAATCGGAGAGGTTCGACAGAATTTCGAAACGCGAGAAAAATTAATTGCCTCGCCTCGATATTACCACCAACCGCGTGATTCGCCGGTGTGCTTTTATTCCGCGACATTCCAAGGGGCGCAGGGGTGTTTCCGAATAAACCGAATTAGTTGATTTTGCGTTTTCTGCATTAAACAGCGAGTATTTGTTTAAGACCCAATGGCTGGCTATATTGATTCGGATCTGGTGGAATTTGAAATGCTTATCATAGGTAAGCAACAATTTCGCAGGGGATGTTATTTCTTCGTTGATAATGCCAATTTTTAGGAGAAGAGATCATTCGAATTTTTTGACTGGAAGGGATTTTTTATTTGTTTTTGATGCAAGTATAGGAACTTTTGCTAATTTTATCGATAACTTATTTTTAACTTTATGACCAAGTTTATATATATACATATTATAATCCGAGTTACCGAGTTATGAAATTAAAATATGGCAATATATAAGATAAAGATATAAAGATGTATCGAGATTGGAACGTAAAAATATTTAAAATAGAAATGTAAAAATAAGTAATCAAGAAAGAAATATTATTCAATGAAGAAAAAATAAAGCTAATTCTTAAGATAGCCATATTTAAAAAATGTTGAACGGACAAAAGAATAAAAATATATAAAATTTAAATATACTAACATTCAAAACAGAAATACGAAAAAATATATAAATAACACTTAAAGCGCACTGGAATTTTCAATGGGCAAAAGGTAAAAATAAAAATATAATATTATATAAAATGAAAATATGCTAATATTGAAAACAAAGATACGAAAATATGTGAAAATAAAATGCAAAGAAATATCAAGAAATATTTAATGTACGAAAGAATAAAAATAAAGACACAACGCCATATAAAATCGAAATATATTAATCCTTTGTACTCGAGAGGCGAGTTTCAGTCGCCATTTAATCAGATTCTAGAGATCGATGTTAATTAATATTAGGTTGCAGAAAAAAAATCCCTTATTTTCATAATTGTTAATCGATTTCTTTCTCCCCAATATCATTGGCTTTATATCCAAAAATCTTTGCATTACAATTTTTCTGTAACAAAAGACTCACCAATTGCAAAGTTGTTAACATTCGAAACAAAACTAGAAAGATGTTTAAAATTAAGATACGTATATCAGAAAATACAACATGAGACTACTCACAGACACGAAAGCACACTGAGCTGCTCCTGCAGGATTCCAAGAGCCGGCGTGATTCGAGGCCGCGTATGACTACGGAAAGGAAAGAAAAAATATGTAAAAAAGGAGATAAATAGCAAGACGCAACGTTGTTGAAGCACTTATCGCCACTTTCCACGTAAATCGTCTTCAATCCTTTTTCAGCCCCGCCCTTTAAAGTCGTGCTCGCAGCCCAGACACATTTATCGTGATGCATTCGCTCTACTTCCTCCCCGTGACACGTCGTGTGCATCGTTCCCACACTACCAACTAGCACAATTTAGATAAACCGCAGTGGCGGAGAGATTAAAAGGTTAGCCGAGAAAATACAGTACGTTAATTGCCACCACTTGAACCACGACCTTACCGCGAGCAACAAACAGGCCGGGATGTAACCGGAGGACCTGCCCAAAAAGCGAACGTATCTCATGAAAAGTAGAAAAAGTTAAACACCTAGGCCTATATTTATATAATAGATTAACTACAGCATACATCCAGGTTAGGTGGGTCGCAACTCGACCACCTTTTGCTTAACTCTTCACGCACGGCGGGATATAAAGTCGACGAATAATAATAAAGTTGACGAAAGTTGACGATGCGCGTTCTGCGTTCTCTAAAAACTGCCACTTTGTTTCGGGGCAAACGAACTTTTCAACGACTTTCGTTTGAAACGTCAGTTTGTTAGTAACGTAGAGAAGGGTAGTTTTTCTTTCGCCTTGATTTATAGAAAGAATACGGGGTTTGCGTGATGGCTTGAGAAACCGGAAAGGAACATGGTGAAACAAAAACGGCTAAAGGAAGTAATAGAACTCGCAAAATTTCACTCTTTAACTCGTGGAAACACAAAAGCGCTCGTTTGAATCTCTCTCTCTCTCTCTTCTCGAATCTCTCAAATCTGACAAAAATTTCCGTGTATACCGTCGAAAGTCCCCCTTTTAAAGCCTTCGTCGATTTGCGCTTCGTTTCCCCGAAAAAAAACCGCGAAACTCAACGTTTGATTACGAAAAAACATTTGTTTAATCGGTAACTTTTGTGTTACTGATTTCTAGATTTCTTCTCGGAAAGTAATCCCAGATTGCCTTGGCTAGTCTGAAATATCACTTTCCGAAAAATAGTAGCCTATAGTAATAAATAATATGTTTGTTCAAATATAATAAATATGTATTTAAAACTTAACAATATTGTGAAATTTGGAAGGAATTTATATTATATAATTTTAAAGACTCTCTCGTACGGTATTTCCTCAGAAGTCTATTCTCAATGATTTCTCAATTGCAACTAATATTTTCATTTACTCTCTCATTTGTCTATTTTTTCTTTCATAAATTACTCACATATATATATAATTCATATCACATTTCGTTCACTGAAAGTATACTCGTTTTTTTATAACATTTTAAATTCACACACTTTTATTACATCGGTAAATATATGTTAAAATCTATGTTGACCAATAGCACATAGTTTTCTACATGGTGGGATTATATATGCGTCACTGTGTATTAAAGGATTTATTGAAACGTTTCTTTTTTTCTCATTTTGAGCAATTCAGTTCAATTAAAGCGCCGTCTCTCTGCGTGGGTTGGCAACCATAATGACTATGCGAATTATAAACGCTACTCTGAACAGTTCTATATCGATTTTTATCATTCCTTAGATGATTTTTTATGAAATCCATGATTTTTGTCTTTTTCTGATCGATCGCTTTTTTTATATTTTTTCCCGAAGTATAAGCTTTAGAATTTCATACTTTGGACTTCTCAAAATATGCACCAAACACTCTAGTTTGTGGTTTTGAATGGTTTTGATGAAAATCAGTTTTATTTCTTTTTTAACTCTTTCTAGTACTTTCCTGTTAGTTTCCTAGTTTCTTAGTTCTTTTCTGTAGATTCATTATAGGGAATCTTAATACTTCGTGCATGGGTCACATATATTATAAATTTACGGTTTTGCTCGAATTTTTATTAAGCTGCGTTACAAACGTAGAGAAATTCGTATAATATCTTCGATTCGTGATAGTTGTTGATGAAAAGACCAGAGATGGAAAAGATATTAAACGAAATAGATAGGATTAATAAGTTAATAGCTGTTTGGGTTAGGAATTATTATAAAAGGTAAATGCCATTTTATCTAACTATATTTGAAACTAAATATTATTAAATTTTTTGAAATTTCTTTAAAATAAAATCAAGACGCTCTAAACTTTCCTAGCAGTGAATGGGTTAACGACTATAACTGTTATTTCAGTGGTTACAGAATAGTCGCAAAGTCTGTGATCAGTTTGAATAATAAATTTAATCTGCAGGGATATATACAAAAAGTGAAGCTCGTGTCAAGGAGACAATAAATAAAAACTGATAATCAATAAAACAAGGGAATAAAAAATTAATGGCACACGGATTATTATATTACGAATAGCGATTATTACATTATCAACAACAACGAATATATGAAAGGAGTGGGTAGGATCGATTAGTACCTCTCACATTCCGACATTATGGGAAAAAATAAAAAATGTCCGAAGAGAGTGGTCTTGTTTCTATTTAAGAAATACTAGACAGGTAAATGAATAACTTTGTAAAATTTTATCGAATAGCGTTCGTTTCGATAAAACTGCAAGGATTTATAACCGTACATACATGTGTGTTTAATTCTCTTAAAAAATGCCCGGAAACCGAGAAAAACAAAAGAAAAACAACCGTTCGTTAACTGTTAAACATTTGTCTATATATCCATAGCTCAAAGACTTCGATATTTTTCATATTTTACTGCTTCATTGTCTACGCTTCTGCTCCATGTAATATCGAAACGCAGTTTTTAAAATATCTTCCCCACCAATTTAAAAAAATTGGTTTCGAGAAAAACAGACTGTATTTAAAAAATTACATTGTAAATTTGAAAATATACTCTAGAAATATAATACTATCGATTAAAGCAATCATTTATTAATCAGATTAAATTCTTTCGTGAATTTTGAGTTGCTCACCCATTGTTATCTAGATAGATCGTAAATAAAAATTACGAATTAAAAGGAACGATATCTTGTTAAAAATCCTGTGCATTGCTCTTATTTCTGGTAAAATATGACCAATCGCATTGGTTTCCTGGGTAATTTTGACGTAATTAGCTCGGTCGTAAAAGCTTAGATTTTCGCAGAGGCAGAGAAAAATTGAACGGCGATAAACGGATTGTAAGGCGGTCAGTTAATTCGCTAGATAACGAGTAAATCGCGACGAGGAAGTGGAGATGAAGCATGGGAGTTGAAATTCTGTTTAGCTTCCTTAATGCGAAATATTGGAAGTATTATTCGAACGATAATCCATGTTTGAAGAATAAATCTAATGGCAACGTTATATCTCTGCTGTTACCGCCATTTTCCAGATTTATCCCCCGTGTAATGTGTATAATTTTATGACTTACCGTGAATTGCGTTTGCACTTGCTGCACGATGCCATTGAATTAGGTGAAATTATAGCCCCTTTTAACTAGCCGACTGTTATGTCTCTTTATCGGACATTTGCTATAATAAATAACGAAATGTCGGATTTAACAATTTAGAAACGAGTTGTACCTCGTAATTTATGTATTTATCGATTGAATTTAACAATTACGTGTTACGGAGAAAATATAGATTGCATGCAAGAAGTTTATTAGAGGAATATTATAGAATTCCGGAATTATGAATTATTATTATTATTATATACGTATCTTGCAGGATATTACAGATATAAATTAAGGTCTGATGAAATATAAGAGAACTTTATATTTCAATTTATTCGCTCTTTTTAAACAGCTTGCACTTATTTAATTATGAAGATTTATTATAAACTTCTTTGCAAGAATTGCGCGTGTAATTTTAACGAGTCTACTTGGTTCATAATTACGTTGTAAATGTTTTCGGAATTTATATGAATTCCACTCGTGTTAAAACTCGTGTGACGAGTCTAGATCATGTCTGTGCAGTTTCACATGAGATACCCGCGATGAGGTTGATTCGACATTGTACTGTAAGAGAATAATAATTTTTAAAATATCATTTTGAGAACAAAACTTTGTTGATTATGTTGAAAAAATTCTGCATTACCTTACAAATTTATGTAAAATCATATAATTCTATTTATATTACTACATTGTTTTACAAAAACTAGTATCTCGTTAGTATCTCGTTAGATTACTAAAAATAATTAACAGCGAATACAAGTATGTTTGAATCAATTGTCTATTTCCCGTCAATTTAATCTCAAACTCGTTTCAATAACATTTCCTACTACCATATCAAAAATTCTCATATAGAATGACATACAGCTTTCAAATATTAAATATTAATAGCAAATAATATAAATATTTATTAACATTTAGCATTTTTTAGCATTTTGGGTTAGATCGATGAGTGACTCTAAAAATATTTTTGGGATGAAAAATATTCTGAAATTAAAACAGAAAAACAGAATTAAAAACATCCGAGTTCCTCATAAAATAGACTCACTCGGTCTTTTCATTTTCATTATCGAAAACAGAACCGAATAATAGATTGCAGCTTAATAAACTCGCCGCAGTGGCGCCATTGCGGTGCGAAGAGTTAATGCCGTTTATAAAAACATAGAACCTAATATGCAATAACACGAAAATGAAGAAAGAATGACGACGTGGATTCTTCCACGAACTAGCGAAACAACAGATGGTGCACTGATCGGTTTTTATCGATAATGCAGGCATCTGCTATAAGCTAACCTAACGCGAAACGCAAACAACGCGTCCGAGCTCGTTACAAAACAATTTTGCACGATTACACGAGGAATTCTTTCAATTCCAATCTCATCTTACGCCGTTCCTATAATTACGTAACAATGATGATTCGATGAAATGTTAGTAGGTCTCTAGAAGTTGAA
Organism: Euglossa dilemma; assembly: GCA_002201625.1. Lineage (NCBI taxonomy): Eukaryota > Metazoa > Arthropoda > Insecta > Hymenoptera > Apidae > Euglossa > Euglossa dilemma. Next base: position 75,273 of record NIJG01000085.1, on the reverse strand, counting down.
CCGCCACTTCACCCTGAGATTTAGCGAGAGTGATAGTAAATGAAACAACTCCGGTATAGTCTTATTCCTGTTCACATGAGAACGTATAATCGATGCCCAGTGCAAAGAACGATCGGTGCCCTCAATTTTCTCATTGCCCAATGCTCGAGTGTGGGGTGAACGTTGCAGAATATTCTAATAAGACGAACGGAAATCGTACACTAACAGACATCGACGACGTTCAAACGCTTCGCCCTCGCATATTTCGTAATACACGTGTAAGTACTCACGTATGAGAAACTTCACTTCGCTGTCTGTAGGCCGTTTACCCCTTGTCCTGTCTCCGATCAGAACGACATAGTCTTCGTAGACCTAACCTTTTTATTATTATGTTAATCGTGACCAAAAGTTTCGCAAACGAAACATTGTGTAATTTTTTCCTTCCATTTGATATCGAAACAGATAAATAGAATTTTTTATTTAGGTAGAAATAAAGAAACACAGCAACGTGTTTACATCACTGTCATGCAGTTATTAATACGATAATTTTTTTCAATATATGTATGTATAATTAATTCTTTAATACATCTTCCCGTGGTAAGGTTTATTTACAAATTTTGTCACGCGATTAATTTGATAAGTATAATTTTTGTGTTACTGCCATATGGTTTATAATACTTTATGATATTTTCCAATATATGTTTGCATAATGAATTCGTCAATACGGATAGAATATAGCTCTTAATTTAATTATTTCATCGTGGTAAGGTTTAATTACAAAATTTGTCTCGCTCTTTCTAAAATCTAATTTCTGATAATTAATTTTACTATTCACAATTAAAAACGTTAAATTGAAACAGCAGAGTATTGGAAATAGGTGACACTGGGAATAATTTATTATACCATTGTATACAACCAACTCTCAAAGTTACCATCGAATATACAAAAAACAATTTAAAAAATTTTAAATAGCCTGTTATAAATTACAAGAATAGTGTCTTCACGCCAAAATTACCGGTCTTAAAGGGTATCTAAACGTAGCAGGAGTAAATAATAGTAATTTTAGTGGTACGAAGAGACGAGTAAACGCATTAATTTTAATTTCAATATTTTTAAAAGCAGGTATACGTTTATAGCAACTGCAAACAGGATTATTCCGAGACGAGTCGTTTCGACTGGATTCTATCGTTAATACCTGCGATAAAAATTCTCGCATAGACTTGCAAATATTCGCATAAATCCGACCTTTCACTTTCCCTGCAGACGTCCAAAAATCAAAACGCTTTCTCTGCGAGCAATTCCCGGGCACCGCGTCCCCCGCGGCACGTACGAAAAACTTCGTGTGTCCCTAATAAGAATATCAAACACGAGACACGCAGCGGCGAATAATAGAAGGGGCTCTTAACTTTCACCAATGCAGCACTCGAGGAAATCTCGACGTCTTCCGACGTTACGCCACAAAGGACATTTCGAACGACGTCGTGGAGAGTTATCTTTGTCAGGGTTCGTCACACTCGCTTGAAAACCCTTGGTCGCCTATTGAGAGACAACCTGGACACCCTCGCCGACGTGTACAATGGAAAACGCGAGATCGATCTCGCCCTGGCCTGTCCGCAGACAAAACCTCAAAGTCCTTTAACGAGCCCTTAAGAAGCTGAGACCCAAATTCGATCGTGGTACACGAGGCATCCTATTGGTCGAGTCGACGATCGTGCAGAATCCAGGTGGATTCAGGTAACTGGCCTCGTGTGCTCGACAATGACGCTCGTTCTCCTTCCCCCTGGCGGACGCTGGTCGAAGCTCGGTGATTTTTAGGTTAGGACGAGCGCGCGATGGTTCGAGTGGGGTGAAAAACCGGGCACAATGGAAAACGCGGGGACTGATCTCACCCTGGCGTGTTCCCGGACAAAGGCCCGAAGTCCTTTAACGAGTGCTTAAAAAGCTGAGATCCAAATTCCATGGTGATACACGAGGCACCCTATTGGTAGAGTGGAGAGGATCGTGCAGAATCCAGGTGGATTCAGGTAACTGGCCTCGTGTGCTCGACAATAATGCACGATACTCGTTCTCTTTCTCCTGGTGGACAGTAGTCGAAGCGTGGTGATTTTTAGGTTAGGACGAGCGCGCGATGTCTTGACTGGGATAGAGAGGGATAGAACGCGCGGGAAGAAAAAGGAAGACAATGAGGAGGAGAGGGGAGGGGAGACGGAGAGAGAGAGAGAGAGAGAGAGGGAAGGCTTCCAGGTCGCAGACGTTACGGAATTCCTCTCGACATCAATAGAGCATCGTGCACAAAGGGTGGGCCATTATTGTCGGGGCACTTCATAGGAGCTCCAGGTACAATATGAACTCTCGAGCCTTGGTGGAGGCATAAGTTACACCTGGTAGCTCCTCAATAACACATTACTTCCCCGGCAAAGAACGTAGTAATGGCTTCGTCGTGGATTCGTCGTACCACTCGAACTTGCTCGTTCATTCTCCCTCGCCGTTTTGTTGGAGAACTGAAAGCATCTTTTTGTGGTATTTTCCTTCGCTTAGAAGCTCCTTGCCAACTATGAGAAACCCATGAGAATATAATTGGCACCCAGGGCCATAGGTATTCCCTTGGTCGCTTCGGGCTCCCAGTTCCTCCACTGTTCTTCGCGATAAATAAACCGATCGTTATTCGATTCGAGAGAAATCGTCGGACAACCATCGCGTGATATCGTTTCATGGGGTTCGTTCGTTAATTCTACCGCAGTATTTTACCATGGAAACAAGGGAGAGAGATGTTTGTTTTGTTCGTTCAATTTCTTTATTTAATTTAGTCGTTGGTTTAGATGTTCGTAAGGTAACGGGTGTAAAATGTTTCGATATAGCTTGAGAGATGTTTGTTTATAAAAATTCTAAAGAAAAACTTTGTCGTGCTCTATTATTATAGAACATTGTGTTGCTAGTATGCGTAGAATGAGATCCTGAATATTTTTGATAAGTCGTTTACTATACCTTGATGGAATAATGTTAACGAATTTATGTGATTTAAGTAATGAAATATTTATGGCACATATAGCAAAAATAGTTTTACAATTATATCGGTGGAATTATAAAACAGTCTAACGATATGTATATCTACGATACATTTAGTATATTGTGAACCATGGTGGCGCTAGTGTATTTAATGGAAAGATACCATGTTGAAATTTTTAATCTTTTAATTAATCGTGTTTCGATTAATATTATGCATACGTTGTTTTCAAATACTTTTGCGATCCACCAGTAGTATATGTTTGTAATATACATATCACAGAAACCGTGATCGTAGTTGAATTATTTTTCAAATTTGCTAGTATAATTTACAAACATATATGTCATATTATTTAAACTACTTCATTTAGTTTCATATACAAGTGTACATATTTCGATACATTATTTATTACATGACATTTTCCATATTTATTTTATTATATTATATACGCGATAAATAAAAAAAATCGATATATTATTTAAAATTTTCACAAATATAATTTCGGTCTTTAAACCCTTTAATTAAAAACACGAAATGTTCTAATAGTATAATTTAAATTTAATTGAACTGTAGTCAATGATCAGAATTCATAACGAGAATAAACAAAATTTATTTTAAATTTCACGCTAAAATTCTACACCTATTTTTTACAGAAAAAAAAAAGTATGTTACTTGATACTTTGAAAATGCAGTTTTTATATAGGTCTGACTTATGTACAATTTATTTATTTCTGAGATTCCATATACCTCGGTGCGAATTCATTCAGCTTGTATTATTTTCGAGTTTCTGCTATAAATAAATCTCGTTTATCTTATTACTGTTTCCCATCGCGTGGTTTTCATAGAACACATTTCATGATTTCAATTAATTCTGATTTCCTTATAACACGGTACGAATTAATCGCGACTGAATATCATTTCAAATATGTACATATTGAATGTCAATCTCTAAATCCTCTAACTAAAACCAAAAACTAATCCGTCACGAATTAATGACACAGCAATTGTGAGCGGAATAAACGGAAATGATTTTCATAGAACACATTTCATGATTTCAATTAATTCTGATTTCCTTATAACACGGTACGAATTAATCGCGATTGAATATCATTTCAAATATGTACATATTGAATATCAATCTCTAAATCCTCTAACTAAAACCAAAAACTAATCCGTCACGAATTAATGACACAGCAATTGTGAGCGGAATAAACGGAAATGATTTTAAATTTCCCGCCGAAATCCTTGGCCTTTCTTCTCGGGAGGAGGAAAAAAGAAAAAGCACTCGGTTCCCGGATATTTTATGTCCCTTTACAATCTTCATTTCTCGCGCAAACTACCAGCATTTTTAATAATTCCGCGTGCATATTTCATCCCATATTCTTGCCATATTCATGTTTAAGGGAAGCAAGCACGCCTTTGAAACGGTACATTTTGCAAAACGTACGCAAGTAAGAATCCGGAAAAGGCAGAGCGGAGGCCCAGATACACGTAGAATCATACTCGGCGCGTTATTAAAGTTCATGGAAGTAGGTCGACTCGGTAAATCAAGCACAATGGCGGCCCCCGCCCAACAGTGCACGCGACTGCAGGCCCTCTATACTGCATTTTTACACACTTCAGAGGTTTTAGAAACACGAGGCGCAGGAGACGCCTGAAGTTTTCAGGATCTCGAGAATGACACGGGAACGACCATAGCTTCCGTCCACTCGGCATTTCCACGGTGTACCAGCTGTATATACGTTTAAATGCGGCGCACATAACCCCTCTGTGTGCACATCGCGCCAGTACGTTTATCCACTTTACTTCTTCCCGGTGAAGAACACTTTCTGGTATTGTCTTACAGCCTGTTCCTGCTAGGGGAACCAACGCGCGTTGTCGATACTTGTATCCTTTGCTTCTTCCTTACGTGCATATGCTTGTTCACCGTGAACGAATGACTCCTTAATTGCGAAAAACCTTTTAGGTTAACCTATCAAATTTCACCGAAGTCAAGGTAGCAATTGTACATACGTTGGTGACCAAGTATAAAAATTTTTAGGTTAAGATAACCTTGGAAAATTAATGACTCTTCAGTTACGAGTATAAACGTTTTAGGTTAACTTGTAAAATTTCTTCGAAGTCAACGTAGGAATTGTACATACGTTGGTAACCAAGTATGAAAATTTTTAGGTTAATATAACCTTGGTAAATTAATGACTCTTCAATTGAGAGTATAAACGTTTTAGGTTAACATGTAAAATTTCACCGAAGTCAACGTAGGAATTGTACTTACGATACATGACAATTTTTACGTTAAGATATGAAACGAAATTTGTTTTGTTATGGAAGATAACCTCAAAATGTGTTTACCGTCTCTTGTATATATCGAATGATTTAATACGATATGAATATTGTAAATATTGGCTATTGGTTTGCGATATGCATTACAGTTGCATGGTAATCTAATGAAATTTCATCGAGATCGTACCTAATATGTTGCCAAGGGTATATAAAATTCTGTAGGTTATACGTGTTGACTATTGATCATACAAATAAATTGGAATAAACTTTGATTACTGCGGAAAATAACCTCAAAATGTATTTACTTAATTGCACGTTTACTATCTGCAAATACGTAAATATACGCAATACCATACGAATACTGGAAATATTCGATATATTTAGTTGCTTTGAATTTTTGAACGAAATATAAAAGATATTGTAGTTCCATCATAACCTAAAAAAATTTCGAAATTAATGCTGTATATTTTTCGGAATATATAAATACATACCTGTAATTGTATTTTATTTGAACAAAGATAAATATTACTTTCATAAAAGCAACTGCATATTTTCAATAATTGCATGAAATAATTTTGTACGATAATATTTCGATTAATTGCATAGTTATGTATTAGTAGACGATGAAAAATCATGTTATTGTTTTACTCGGAGATATACGAGGAAGAGAGGAACGAGACAATTGTCTGTTTACCCTAAACTTCAAACGAAGCTGCGGTCTTTCTCTGTGGAGGAAAGTGTAATGTCGAATAGACTCTTAAGCGGAGCATCAAGTGACTTCAGACCCTCGTATATCCTTACACGTCCCCTGCATGAAGACATTCCACGTGCACACTTTAACCTTCTGGCAGTTTAAGTTTGCTATTCCTTGGTAACCATCGTGACCGCACTTGACAAAAGATTTGAAGTAGATAACAAACTTACGGTATGTTAACGGACCGTGATAATTCGTAGCGCAAGGAAATTTCTCCGTCATAGCCCACTTAGCCACTTTAGTGTCCTCCTTGTAGCCGGTGTATAACGTAACTACATTGCCAGTACACGGAATTGGTATAAAAATTTTTTCCATGTCGGATGGCATACGATGTATGAAATATTAGGTTTGCGAGAAAGAAACCCATTTAGAATTATAAAAATAATGGATTTCTTTTTCTTCGACAATAAATTATATTAGGTTGAGGAAAAAGAAATTCATTTAAAATTATAAAAATAATGGATTTCTTTTTCCCCAACATAATATTAATTAGGCACATGCGTGTATTTTTATAGTGCACTTTAATCATTTTTTCAAT
>NIJG01000085.1:36834-51059 GCA_002201625.1 Euglossa dilemma | reverse complement strand
TACTATATAACCTTCTAAATTATTTTATAATAATTCTGAATTATTTCAAAGCAAATTAAAACGCTTTGCAATATCGTAAAATTATAAGATCAAAAAAGAAGACCAATCGTGGTAAAATAAAGCATTCCACATACACTCGAAGAGAAAGAAGATAAAGAATATACAAAAAATTCGCGAATCCTTACGTTACACTTCAACCTTTCTCGCAAACTATAAGGACGACAGTAAAATCAACGATTAAACCAGCGTCGAGAGATTTAAAATCCTCGAGATCAAACAAAATTCCGTTCTCACGAAAAAAAGACGAAAGAAAATTCGTCCGAAGAAATGTCCTCTAAAAGCCCACACTATTCCTATTTAGATCACCCCTAAGTTTCATCAAAGGAAAGAAATACCAGCTGAAAGACCCCCGGATTCACACGGTCTCGCCGAGAGGAACGAGAAAGAAATAAAAAAGAAAAAAAAAAAGGAAGAAAAGGAAAAAGTGGAACAGTGGCACGGTTGACGTTAGCCAACGATTAGTGAAAGAAACCCGGATCTAATTGTAAAAGCAGTGAAGGAGGGCCAATATAGTCGGGCCGAAGTCAACGTCCAGCATAGGGAGGAGGAGGAAAATAAAGAGAACGATGATTTCACCGTGGTTAAATTCGTGGCAGACCGTGGTCCTTGGACGGGGGCGGGAATCTCAGGGCCGTATTTTCGTTTGTCGGCCAGGGTAGCCCCGGCCTTGCGCCGCCTACAACGAGGATAAATTTTTCTCGATGACAGCGGCGTACGTCCCGCCGCGAAACATCGATCTTCGCTGCCGAAAGCTCGCCTCCATTCTGCCTCCATTCTTCCACCATTCCTCCGTTATTCTTCCAGCGGTAATTCGAGCCTGGATAGCTGACCTTTCAAGTCCGTTTACTAGAAGCTGGCTAACTATCACGATCTGGGCTAATCGAAAGAGATTCAACAGGATAAATTGACCTGGATTTATTCCCACGCTGGTAGTTGGCGATATATAGCTTTCCCATGACGATACTCTCTCTCTCTCTCTCTGATATGGCTACGTACCGTTCGCTCATTGCACCATGCATTTGCTGATTAATGCTTCGACCAAGTTATTTTCATTAATTCGCTGCCTCGCACCTGCGTTTCCGCGGGAATGCCAGCGACAATGCGGTTATTTTACAGGGTTTTTCGATAACTCCCTTACAGCTTTGTTTTGTTCCCTGGGTAACGAGGAACGCCCAAGTACTGCCGCTGATTGAAATGGTTCTTCGTTAATTAAAATTACGTCGCGACAATGCAGCGACAATCTAGATTTTGCCAGATTGATCCACGCTGCCAAGTACCGATCTGTAATGTGTTTCTGAATATATTGTTGGATATAATAGTGTACGTAAATGGTATTCACACTACCGTCGTACCATTTTTAGGAATCAAGATAACTCCGTTTTATTTTCGCGATTGGTGAAGATGTGCAGCTGCTCTTCGGAAAAATTATACTAATTTTTGTTCTGACAGGAACAAAATTACGCGTGCTCCTTTATTACATCGTGTTAATTAATACCAATATCAATTACGTTTAGGTATAAAATATTGAGACTGATATCGATTATCCTATGTTTATAACAGGATATCGGAAACTGATACCTTTTCGTTTGTGGTATCCCCTTTGAGGCATAATGGAACGTTGTAAGCTCCAAGAAATCTAACGTCAAAACTCATCACTCTTATCCGAAAATAATAAACTCCATACCCAGCTCTCTCTCTCTATATATACCTACAACCAGATGTATTATCCCGAAACTGATCCTTTCTTCATAAACATCCTACCCCGATTTCTCACGCGAGAATACCAGATGTATTGCCTTATCTTCGAAAACTCACTTTTCTCCGCAAATCGTAAACATCCTGTCCATTCGCTCAAATCACGTTCCAAAATCCAATGTATATGACGTAAACGAACCACAAATTAGAACATTATTAACTCATTTGTATTATAAGCACATGTATATATATATATATATATAGACGGAATTTTCCTGACCATTATCACCAAAACGTATAATACATACCCACGCTATTTTTTTCTTTTGTTCTTCGTCTTTTTTATCAGTTTGAAATATTTCTATCTTTATACAATGAACCACAAATTAGAACATTATTAACTCATTTGTATTATAAGCACATGTATATATATATATATATATAGACGGAATTTTCCTGACCATTATCACCAAAACGTATAATACATACCCACGCTATTTTTTTCTTTTGTTCTTCGTCTTTTTTATCAGTTTGAAATATTTCTATCTTTATACAATGAAACGAATTTTGGTAATGTGGAACAATTTTCCACTTTTCCGAATGATACAAATGGGTTAACCTAATTTACTAAGGTTTGGGAAAAATCTGATAAAAAGTAAGAATGCAATTTACAAAATTCAGGAAGGAACATGTTACGAAATAAATGGAGAATAAAGTAATGCTAATTTAAATATTTGGTGAAAATCGAATAATTGGATTTCATCGAATGAACGTTCAAACTCGATACTTCATTGTCACCTGGAATTATCCTGATTTCAACCACCTTTTCCGTGACATCAACATAGTTCGTTTCCAAACTGCATAGCGATAACTACTTACGAGACTCATCCAATATTGAGAAACTTAGCAAACGTGTAAGAATTTATTTGTAAGAGTAGCTCAGCAATTTTCAAAGTTCGCAATAGAAAGTAGAAGAAGAAGATACACAGAAAAAGTCAATAAACGTAGGTTCGGTTTCATGCGTGAGAAGAAAATGACAAATGAGAAATTGCAGAGAAAACAAGATTACAGAAGTCTAATGTCTAATGTTGAAATCAAGCAATGACGAATATACACGTTCTATTCTAAGGAAGGACTACATTCTTATTGGATAAAAAATTAACAAGTTTTTGCACTCGAGGGGTGACTCTTAAACTCGGGTCACATTAGCTATGAAAAACACTTATGCATCAAGTTCTACTATTTTTTCAATTGCAAGAAGTTCTATTCAAATTGAGTCACCCTTGAAAAAGTGTGAAACTGTATTTTTGCAATTTTTCTAATTGGAAGAATCACACTCATCGTCGATCATTGCTTGTTTCAATATTTTTAAACCTAACTACGTATGAAATATCGAAGTAAAACACGCCTTACTTTCTGTTCTTATTTCAACATAAATTGTATCACCGAGCTTATAAAAATATAAGAAATGCTTCGAATTATTATATCTTTATAGCGAAAAAATCTTCGAATGCAATGGAAAATTAAAGAAATTCAATCTTCCCGTATTTTATTTATATTATTCCAATTGTTATCTGGGAATACCCGATATGCACGATAAAATACACAAAACAATTCGGAGAGTACTCGATGCATTGGAAAAGATAATCAACGGAGTTTTATTGGTAATATAAAAGGGACATGCCAGTAACTGACATTTTTATTACTTCCTACTGAAATTTGGAGTTTTTGTAGTGAAATAAAGCTTCGGATTGCCACGAATACTGGTCAATTTTAATTCACCGCTATATCCATCCTACCCACGATAAAATTCAACAAAACTCTTAGAAATACCACGAATTTTGCACGTTGAAACGTGAGCAAAACACGCAAAAACAGATATATCCTTCGAACAACAGTAAACGCAACTCGCACTACGTACGCAGCTTCGCAAATCTCCCATGGGATTCCGTGAAACGTATCTCATCTCCTACCCATCGTTTTCCAAGATTCACCAACTTACCAACGTGCTATATCTCTTCCTAGAATCTAGAGACTAAAGATTCACCAAGCTACCAATCTCTAAAAATGAAACTAATCGAAGAAACCCGTAAAATATTTCTCGACTCTCCTAATCATCGAGAAGCGTAGGCATAAAGGATTTGAAGGTTGTAAAAGTGGCGCGAACGGGTGGAATCGGTGGATACTCGAATCTATGACACGGCGTATCCGGATTCCTGGCTGCAGGAAAGGATCCGGCAGAGTAGGCTGACGTTTCGAGGACACAGCGTGCATAGAGTCGCGTAGGATTTACTCGAGGAGTCTAGGAGGAAGGAAAAGGGGCCGTTGAAGCGTATCGTAATGTCTTACCGCGAGTTTGTCCCCATGGGAGAACAAGCCGGCGGCATTATCGCAAAAAAGCCGAAGCGTCGGTATCTACACGGTGACAATGTAGTTAACCACTCGTGATGAGAATGGCGAGTGGTTACGAATGCACGCCGGACGCTCTTTACGAGCCACTAGCTCTCTTCCCGTATGGCAATATTTATTTTTGCCAGTGGAACGCGCAACCGCGATTAAACTTTCACTGTGACGAGACCTGGTGCCGTTGGCTAGACGCGTGACGGGCCCATTGTCTTCCTTCCACGTGTATACACGCTCGAAGGAAGGACGTCCGAGATGGATGCACGAAATTCTTCGCCCTTTTGTTCTTTCCCAACCGTCGCCGGGTTATCGAGTCGTAACTTTTCTAGATGTCCCATGGCAAATGATAGATTGTACGAGGAAAGGAGGACGTTAAAAAAGTGCCGTTTCTGGTACCGCGTGCAAATGAAGAATTCCTGCGGGATCTTTAACCCTTTGCACTACAATAACGTGTCTAACTCGTTACGAGTTTCTCATGTCGAATCTCACGATTATAAGCTACGTTTATCACGCGAGTATAACTGTATTTGGTATATCTTAACAAACAAAGAAGAAAATTCGAAGAAAATTCGAGGAACTTTTAAAATTTTTACCTAATTTTGTCGTCGATGGAATAAATGTATAGCGGTTAACTAAACTTAAATAGTTCTTCGATGTATAATTTTTCATAATTGAATCATAGTGCAAGGTGTTGAGAAACAAAATACTTATCGACCAAAAATGGTAAAAAACGATGGGAAAGTTGTCAAATATGAGTCGAAATATGCGAGATTAATATATACAAGGCGTCTCAGCAACGGTAGTACAACCGGGAAAGGAGTGATACTGAAACGAATCGAAAAAAATGAATAAAATTTTTTCATTCAAAGCTTCGTTGAGATAATCGACTCCTATGCTATTCTGATTTTTCTTCTATTCGCTTACTTTACGACAATTTTCCTTAAGACAGAACTTACTAGCACCACCACGATCCATATTTGTAACAAATGTACTGTTTGAACTGATTTGAACTGTTGAACTGTTTTCTAACTTTGTTAATAAGATCTAGAAATTATCTCTTTATTGTACGAATCGTAGCGTTGAACATTTCGATTTAGAGTATACATTCGTTTCTTGAAAAAATTTCATAAAGAGTAATAATATAAGAACGTATATTACTTGATTATATAATTCATATACACAATTTCATTTAATATAAATTAATACCATCGATATTAATTTATAAATCGCAAAAATTATGCAATAATTATTTATAAACACTATGCAATATAATCACTGAAACTGTATAACTAAAATTACGTGGCGACTATGAACATAACCTGTCGACTACACGCGCGATATTATACACGAGAATTTTGCCAGTAACCGATATACTCGCGATAAAAAAATATTTAATAAATTTATCAACATTCGGGTTACTTATTCCTGCATTAAACGCGTTGAATCCAGTCGAGCGTGTGACAAATGTATCCGGTAAACATGCGAAGCACCTTGACCAAGCGAGACACAGCAATACCGGTAGAAGAGATTCGATTGGTTATTACTAATAAATTTCAATCCTCTTAGTATTCCTAGACGTGCCGTTCTCCGGCTGGAGCGGAAGAAAAGTAGCGAAGAAGCGCGGTCTGCCGTTACATAACCTCTAGACGTCATTATGAAAGCATCCGCATCGAAAGCAAACATTTACACGGAGATATTCAAATAGGAAACGATTCGTCCATTCCGGCGTATCTCCAAGGTTTATCGCGTTTTCTTTCGCGTCTGCCTACGCGGCGAGTGCGTGCAGGCAACAATGTAACTTATGTACAACACGTTCACCGCTATTTCGAGGTATACGCCGCGCGCGCCGCGACGCGGCCAACTTACGAGACGGCGCTGGCCCGACAGCAATTATGGCGCTGCTCGCGCTCCGTAATTGAAATATTTCGAAGCTGGCGCGGGCATCCAGCACGCGACCGTAAGCCGGCAAATCATAAAATTATTCGCCCGGACGGTTGGCAATTGGGTCGCGGGAAACAAATCGTGTTTCGCCATATTTTCATTTCTTTTTATTGTTTTCCAATCGCCAATCGAATCGGTGGCTCTGCCCGTGCTGCTTTTTCGGCCGAAATCGAAATTATACCAATCAACGTGCATTCGATGATCCCGGGATGGGGGAGTACGCTCTCTTTGTACGAAACAAATTTATTGGAAAAATACTCGGAGCGTTAATGAGAATTGACTGTTCGTTAATTATTTTTATTTGAAAGAAAATGGGATGTAACTGTGGTATCGAATGAATAATCAAATGGTAATCTCCAGCTGTGATGGAATAGTAATATTTGTTATTTTCTTTTTTTTTTTTGCAAACTCGTAGAAAATTTGAAGTTAAATATTCAATGAATCGACGAATATTATTCGATGAATTTATCACTACGGTTTTTCTTATTAATTAAACAGAACTCTATCAGACTAATTTATAAATTAGAAATCGATAAATCTGGAAATAGAGAAAAAATTTTCGAAATGTCAAAATAATTCTACAGGGTGCCTCAAAAATAATTACCTAATTGCGACTTCTTACAATTTTACAATATATTTTCGTACTATTGTAACTTTATCATTTATAATTTATTAAAACTGGAATTGAAGAAACAATTTTTTTCCAATTGCTTAATTGTTAATCTAAGAAGAGGATATTATACACTAACCTTAAAAAATCTAAATTAACCTAAAAATAGAATATTATACGTAATCTGTAAAAATTATAGTCAACCTAAAAAGAACACATACATAACCTCCAAAAATTGATTCACACTTTCGCCGCAAATGCTTCCCTGAAATCCGCAATACTTTTTTGCTCACCAGGATTACCACGCTGAAACGATTGGTAGATAAATTAAAACACCGTTGATCAAACACCGGTCTCCGATCGGTGGACGAAAAACGACGAACGATATACCGAAGCTCTTGCAGAAACGTACACACGTGGAACCTGTGTACTCGGTGCAGCGCAATCACGTGCCGAGTAATTCGTCTCGATCGTTGAAGATTTTCGGGCAGCGTTTACCCCGCGGAACGTCAGAAAGAGCGCGGGGAAAGGGAGAGAAAAATAGACGGGGGCCGGGAACAAAAGGAAAATGAAAATGCGGAGGAAAAGAGGAATCTCGGCGAGCACGGCGGTAGATCTTTTTGTCGGATCCTCGGCAATGGCCGTGGTATGTGGTATATAACGAAACGCCCTTACTCGGACTCGGAGGAATAGAAGGAAGAAGAGTGACCAAGGGGACGATGGTGGAGGAAGGCAGGGTCGGTGGAAAGGGAACGGTGCACGGCTTCCCAGCAGGCCACAGTGCAAATGCAGGCCTTGAATGTGTAATAAGCACTCACGTCGCAACCCTTGGCTAGACCAGTGGGCTCGTGTCTGCGTTTAGAAAGGTCCTGGCCACGCATACGCGGCCACCGGGTGCCGTCACACGCGTGCCATCCATCGCGTACCATCGTGTTGGATGGTCGTGGGCCACACCGTGAATGCTGCCGGCCCTGTCGTGTGTGGTAGGTCGTTCAGAATGATACGGCACACCGTCGACGCAAGTTTGATTGCGAATGGACGACGACGACGACGACGATGTCGCCGCCGTTGCCTGCCAGGCAGTGAGGCAAACACGCATCGCCGGGGCACCGCGCCACTGCTGAACCCGGGGGGTGAAACACGGGGTGAAACCGGGGTGAAACGGCAGGTGGACGGGTGGAAGGCTATCGCTCTCTTTTCCAAAGCTCATAAAAGCCACGGCAGTGCGTATTAATGCGCGACGTTGACGGTGTGCTGCACGAGAGGCACCTAAAAGACGACGCATTGTGCGGACAGGAATGAGGGTATAAACCACCCTTCCACTTTTTACATTCGTCTTAACCGACTGTACGCCGGATACATTGTGCGCGGATCCAACCATCCCCGGATTTCGCCAATCCCTTCCCTCTTCCCACCGCTTCCTCCCTTTAGATCGCCTCCAGTTTGCGTTGGACCTTTTGTCAGATTTATCGTCTATTCGTCGAACGAAGATCGGTTACCGTTGCGAAGAAGAGTTTTTCGCGTCGCGACCATCGCGGCCGGGTATCTTTTGATCTCAAACGGAATGGAATGGTCGCGCTTTGAAGAAGTTGCTGCGGGACGATGCTTTTGCAGAGACGGGTCTAGCTCGGCAGAGGTATACTTTTCTCCGCCGGCATGGCGGAATTAATTAGAAATGCGAGCCAAATGCTCGAAAAAAAAGAGAAATGGAAAAAAAAGAAGACTGTGGTATTTTTGACCGGAGATTCGTTTGGTAGCGATGGTTTTATAGAGGCTTCTGCCGGAATATTTGAATGTTCGGCTCGTGAACCGAATTTTGACGAATGAATATGCACTCGTACGTGCAAGTACTTGGGTGTTTATGTGTGCTGGTTTTAGAAAATCACGCGTGTAGGTTAAATATTCGTAGCAGGAGGGAACTTTCAAAATAAAGTTAGAGAGTAATTCAACGATATATATATACAGGGTGTCATTTGAAATTTCGGACTCGATTATTTCTTAAACTGTAGTTCGTTTCAAGAAATATTTCAAATAAAACTTACTCTGTTTCGGGGGAGTATCTTGTAATAATCATAAAATTTGCCAGGTGGCGTGGTCCCAAAATTTCAAAATGACTTTGACTTGTTTTTTTTTTTTATATTCAAGTTGAATTCATTGACCTATAATACTTTAGTCTTTAAAGATTGTTTAAGGTCTAAGGTAATGTATAGTAGATACCATTGGTAAAACATAAATGTTGAATAAGCGACGTATAATATTAGTCGAAAGCATTATTATTTAACAAACAAAAAGTTTTTTTTGCTTACGATTGTTTTAAAACGATTTTCCACTTAACTCACTAGCGCCATCGCGGTCCCTAACTGCAATACACCTATTATAAACATCGTGTATATCGTTGAATCATTCCATAACTTTGCTGATAGAATCTTGTGATTTTCTCCTTATTGCATATAAATGTTAATTTAACATTTCATTTTAAAGTACATATTTCGATTATTGAATATAGCAAATGCAAGCATTCGAATACTTTTGTCTATGAATGTATATGCATGTATATGTTCATACTGGATTCAAATTGGATTCAAAAAAATTCGATAATCAAATAGAATTTATACTGAAATCGCAAAAATATTTGAGATACTAGCAGATTCAACATGGAACGCAAGGTGCAATCGTCTCTTCACCAAAATGACAATTAAAAAACTTATTATATATTCTGATTTCTTGCAATATGTAGATAATCGATATCAATTCAATTATTTAAAATATAATATGAAATATAAATATTAGCATCAGTACAATTACCAAATTTTTTCTGATACCCACGAACGATTTCTCTAAATCCCACGTTTTTCAAACAAAAGTTTTTCTTTTTTATAAATTTATTCGAGCGTTCTCGACGCTTTCGTTTCTCAAATTTCAAAATATTTTTTTACATTTCGAGTCCTGTTTCATTTGCTAGAATTTTAAGAGCGTTCAAGCACTTTCACGAACGCCTGTATGCGTGTAAATTACACGAAGCCACAGTGGTTTCGATTGCATTTAACGTACGTACGAAGCTGAAGCTCGATATGAATCATTTGACACGGGCAGATCACGTAGCGCCGAAAATATATGACGTGAAAGGGGAAAGAATAATATTGTTTTAATGTATGTGATATTTCTTGTTTCGTGTGATGCTATATGATATGACAGTGATTTAGGAGAAACAGATGTTCTGCTGTCAAGAAGTGGAGTAGGAGTTGAGTGTTAAGTAAACACTAATCTAAAAGCCATTTTATATAATAGGACAATTATTGTAATTCCCTTTTCCAATTATTGTTATTATTTATATATTTTAACGTAACGTTAGAAATAAATTTTTTTTAATATACAAAATAGAAATTATAGAAATTACATATTACAATATTATAATATTGTTATTATTGTACAACTTATTTAAAAAAGTGAATTCAATTGTATGTTAAAAAAGTATATCTAAATAATCACAATAATTAATTATAAATAAATGTATTCATTGAAATTAAAACTTTTAGTAAATTTGTAAATGTTACTATAAAGAAGAGATATTTCGATATTAATAATATAGTGTTGATATTATATTTTTATAATATAATAATCAAAATATTTTATTTTACAGCGACATTTATAAATTTACTAAAAATTTGATTTTCAATTTATAAATTAATTTCTATGACCTAATACCAAAATTATCACCCTGCGATGTATACGTAAATATAATGTACATAAATGATAAAGATTAGAACTTAGTTTTATCAAAAGTGACTGAACATTAGCAGTAAATATAAAAACAAAACCAGTCATTCCATACCTTCAGCATTAACCTCTCTTAGAAAATTTAAAAACCGGTTTATTTCACATTAAGAAACAAGCTTGTCAGAATCAGACCAATAAATTTGCAAAACCTGTTACAGCTAATTACTCGCTATAGATAATACGCGAAAAGGAATTACTTATTCAAACTTTATTACCGAAATAATTTTTAAAAAATTCAAATTCAATCGCCCACTATTCTCAAGAGGAAAAAAGGAAAGAAAGGAAATATGCAGTGAGTCCTTCAGAAGCAAAACTCAATTATTGGACACTTCTGGTAAGGCATCGTTAAACAAGACGTCTATATGCCAGTCCTCGAAGTGATAGAGAAGAACAACACTCGACTCCCGAAACTCGCCAGCAATTTCGAACTAGTTCGTAAGAAACCTCGTTAACGAATTTATTCGCTATGACTTTATCAAGTTCGTAGTCGGTGAGGATCTTTCTACTTTTAGTTCCAGCAAGCTCCGCTACAACTACGCGTCCGTTCGGCTCTAACGTTCAAAGTTGCTTAGCTGTTTTCGAAGAACGGCAATTACTATGCAATATCGGTTGACATGAAATTATGCAACACGGGGACAAAGTTTTTTGTCCACGTTACTCGGATGTCGGGGAATAAATCTCGGACGATGAAACTCATTATTGAATATTACTATTATTTTGCAATTTGAGAAAAGTGAGCGAAGGAACGATAATTTCAAACTATCTAAAAACATTATAATTCCATCCTATTATTTATGTAAAGAAATTAGCTTTTTTTTAACCACAATACTAGTCGAAAGTATCAATAGAGTATTCAAACTCTTTAAAATAATAATTCTATTTTATTTAGTATTATTGTAAGAGTAATTCGCTTCTCGCATACGTTTTAAGTTCGGATGGATTTTGAAAATTGAGAAAATGAGGAAAATATTTTATAGAGTCATAACTGGCACGAGTGCATAGTGATAAATTATTTAATATGCAATCTCCATTTCGATGTTGAAAAGATTACAGTTAATCAGAAACGGTAATAAACGTCACTGCAAGTGGAATAAAATCTTTATTACGATTATTTCGATTCCGGTATATTAATTTAACACCGTGTTTCTCAGTCTTTCATGCTTCACGTGATCTCTGGAAATGTGTATATAACTGGCATAGTTCCTGTATAGATAAAACTAATAGAATTCCAAAGCATGGACGCAATAAATTTATATTATATTAAATATGTATTCAGGATATATGAAACACACAAATATGTAGTATGCGTATACTATAATTTACACTGTGGTATGTAGCTTGCAGTATACGCTATAATATAGTATAAACTAGTGCAAACTATACTATACTATATAGTACTTATACATATATACATTACCTGTCCGAAATTAAGAAATAAAGTAATCATTTACCACTTTTTGCATATTCTGCACCTTCTGAAATAAATATATTAAAATTCTAAACAGGATAAATAAGTAACATCTTATACATGAAAAACAATAAACATTTTTCAGGTACCTCGTACAAAACCTATCTTTAATTTTAATCCATGTATCTAAAAAAATAAAGAATATACAAATAATAATTAAAATCTTAACTTTTATAGAATTGTGTATGTAGACTAATATATACAACGATATACAGAGTGAGACCACAACTATTCTTTGAAACATCGATGTAGAACTGTACGTCCCCATTAAAAAAATTCAAGACCGCGTATATTTAATAAACAAATAAATGCAAAAAAATCATTCTAACATCGCACGTCCTCTCCCATACAATTTCTATTTAACCCTTTGCACTCGACGATTTTTGGGCTACAAAAGAGTAGAGATTCACAGATTTTCTTCTATAAAATTGACGTTATTTTTTTCAATGATAAATGAAGAATAGTATAATAATTAACACGTCAAATTATTTAATTTCATTATCTCGCACATTATTATATCATCTTAAATTTGACATATTAATTAATATTGGTCTCCGAAATTTCATAGCGACTGAGAGTTGCCTCTCGAGTGCAAAGGGTTAAAATATATTTTCATATACTTCAAAGGTTATTCGTTCCATTGATATTACGCGACTCACTCTGTATAACATACTAGATTGCGTAGATTAGATACGATATTAGATTCTGTATTCATAAATTACCTGCCACAACCTCAAAAGTTTCACCGCGCACCCCGAGGTTGAAAATTCCTAATCCAGCATACCATCTTCCTATCTCGTACTTTGATCTCCATTCACCGAATCAAAAATACACACGTGCATACATCAGCCGGATCTACGTCTCAAAATCTGTTACACGAATCTGAGGAAAAATTTCGCCACCGTATCCGCCGGTCAAGAAATAAAACTATCTGCGAAACGATAAACGTTCAGCGATAGCTGAAATCGTAATGGATTATTTCATCCTCGGAAGTCGTGTTCCTCGAAACAACGTAACGGGCAAGTGTATATACAGCTAGGTAGGCAGCGCCGATTGAAACTGATTTCTCTTGCGAATTCCACGCACACCGAGCATCGGATAACGCGCATCGAGAGACGGGATCAAATTCGCAGTCGCTGCCCACTGACAACCGATCGCTGACGCCACGGACGCAGTTATCAAATCCCGCCTGCACGCGTGATTGATCTACGTGATCTTCGTTAAAATTCTGGTTGACCTGTACTAACGGGTTGAATTGGAAAAAAACGAGGAATAAAAAAAAAAATGAAACAAAATCGACGAAAGTTCAGTGAGTCGTTTTATTTATTGTGCGCCCTTTTTTTTCTTCCATTGGCGCAGGACCATCGCGATTTGGAAATAATTGCCCGGAACGTTGAGCCATCGGCGAAGGATTAATTCGAAGCGAACGATCGATCGAATGGGAATAGATTATTGAAGCCGATAACGAAATATACCGGGTGATCCGTTTAATGGGGCCAACTTACCCGAACCGTTTTACTATTATTACTCGACTAATCGAAATTACGACGTACAATCGATTACTTTTTATTATTGTTAGTTAGGAAACATAATTGGGGGCGATTCACGCTGGTTTTATTATGCTATTGTGAGCGAAAGAACACAATGGCTGTCTACAAAGGGATCTATAGATGTCTCGGGCTAATTTGCGCGGGAGATTCGAATTATAATAACTTTGATGTTTTTATTATTGTATCGTCACGTTAAATGTAAAATATACACCTTTTCTTTTATAAAACTCGTTGGATACTCAATATTCTATGTTAATTACTAGAAGTATACCCAGGGTGTTTGCGAAATAATAATGAAACTAAGTCAAGGAAGTGATTTCGCACACAAAACTACGTCGTAAAGGCTAAACAAAGATTTTTAATACGTGGCTTCATTTTCGAGAAAATCCAGTTTGAAAATTCGAAAGAAATGCATCGAATTCAAGTTTTATTGATTCGTCGAACAACGTTTGTAAATTGATAAAATGAATCGGATATTGAAAGTACCTATTATTGTTCATTAAAATTATATCGTAACATGACTGTTATCGTCTACAAGTGATAACAAAAAAAAAAATACAAAATGGCTGTGTAAATGTACACGCACCTAACGGATTTTCAAACTCGATTTTCTCGAAAATAAAGCCCCATATGAAACAATTTTATCCTATATTTTCGATTCAATTTTATGTACAGAATTACCCCATTGCAGATTTCATCACGATTTTGTGAGCAATCTGCA
>NIJG01000085.1:25304-36069 GCA_002201625.1 Euglossa dilemma | reverse complement strand
GATGCTCATAATTTTGATGAACTTAGGTTATCTTTTTAGAGACACTTGAAAGGGAAGTACCGTGCATTAGAAGATGTCTTACTCGAGATTTAGAAAAATACCTGTTCCCGGTTTTTTGCGTAACGATAAATGCGCATTACGTATAAACTATTTATAATTACACGTGTAAGTATTAATATTGCATTCCCATACGGAATTCGCAATTATTTTCGAGAGTTTCACTTTGAACATTACGTGAGGATTTCAATCATTCGGAGAGCGCCATTTCTCATCCTTTCAGAGTAGTCCTAAAAGGATCAGGTGATAAATGTACCCCATAAATATATGTAACTTACTGATGATTTGCACTTATAGAACTGAGCGAGTGCCTTGGTGCTGCATTTAAAACGTATGCCAATCCCTTTGACGATACCACTGGTAAAATTGTATTTTATAACCTTTATTTACAAAATAAGCGATATTAGCGTACAAAAAATATACTATTCTTTCATATCTTTCAAATGATTCTTCTTTTTTCGTATTATATTATTTATACAATTTTATTTACGTATAACTGTCAAAACGTGAGACAAACAACAGCAGAAATACAAATTTAGTAGTTCATTTAGACAATTATGCATGAGAAAGTACACCTCATTGATTTTAATAAAAATAAAAAGTAAAACAAAATATAAATGATGATCCCAAGCTTGCGTATATATAAAGCATGTGTACACTCATAAAAATTATGTCAAGCTCAAATCTTTTTATTCGATTTTATTTAGAAAACGGAAGTTAAATATTGCACATATTTAAATATATATATCATTGACTTTACTGTCATCATGATATCACTTTTACGTTAACAGTGATATATTGTAAATTATTATTTGTTTTCATTTAAAAGGATCTTGAAACCTAAATTTGAAATTTTCGGTACTCGAATCCGGAATTTCGTAAGATCTCGAAACTCTCGAAACTTTCAAAACTTACGAAACTCGAAAGTCTCGAGACTTGAAGCGCTGATTTTATTCTGTCAAAAGAACAGGTTGATGTAGGAACCGGAGGTGTGACGAAATTTTTGCATAAATCTTCATTTACCATAATTAAATGAAACACGAACAAAAACATAACGGTATAAAATATCTACTTCAGAACAACTCTGCATCGTGTTTATGTACATAAATCATTTTCATTGACTATAAAATCAGAAGTCTTTCAAAAAATGTACTTTTGAGTTACAAATTACATAAATTGATCTTCTACCTTATCAAAATCTTTTTCTTCAAAAACCGCTACAAAAGTTCCCATAAATTTCTACTGTAGAATCCCATTTAGAGTTTTACTATTTTTACCAATTAACAATAAAAAAAGAAAAGAGAACATCTATATAAACAAATTCACAATCACGTGTAACCACTCCTTTATAAAAATCTCTTTTCTTTACAAACTTTCTCGCCACAAAAATATTCTAAAACTCCTAATCTAAGATCCCACCTAAAAAAGAAAAGACAGTCATAAAAAAAATTCACAAGCACGTATAACCCGTACCTTATCAAAATCTTCTTTTTTCAAAAACCTAACCGTTGCAAAAACATACCCAGAAATTCCTAATCGAATCCATGGAAAAACTCCGATAGTTAACCGGAGTTAAATACCACAACACCGAAGAATGTTATGGTATGGCCTGTTTCGAGGAAACTAGTCAGTGGATATTTTCGACGCACGTGGTTATCAGCGAAAAGTCGATTTCACGGGCGCACATTTCGGCCCGATATAAAATCCGCTGTAAGCGGGACCGTAAACTGCCGCGACGAAGCATCGGGGGCTAAATGGCCGCGTGAAACGACTGGCAGCGCCGATCACCTGTTTCGTGGCCCGACGCCGGACATCGCGGGACGAAATAAAATTCGCGTCGGCGACCGGCGCCGAGCAATCGCCGGAGCGGCGTCACTGAAAACGCGAATATCAAACGCGCCGTATTCTGGCCGCAGACGCGAAGAACGCAAGCGGCACACTAGCGCCGCGCTCGCATTTGCTTCCCATTTCGAATATCCGGCTTAGGCGACCGACCACCGCAGATAGTATCGGTTCCAACGTCCTCTCGCTCCCTCCCCTATTTTCCTATCTTCCTCCCACTTCTCCTCTTCACTCTTCCTCTCCCCACTCCGACACTCTTCAGCATCCCTCTTCTCTTTTTTTCTTCCTCCGTCTTACTTCTTCCTTTTTCCCTCTCACCTCGGCTCGCTCTCTATTTGTCTCTGTTTCCCTTCGTACTTCCTCTCCGTTTAACGTTCTTGCAGCGTGTCGCGTTTCTCTCTGCGCGTCCTTCATACATGCCACGGCATCCGTCCGGCATATGTAAAGTTCCTACGCGTAGTTTATTTTCCCGTATCGACCCCGCTTCCGGTAGCGTTCGCCTCGGCCCTGTCGTATGGATTACAGTCAGCGTCCGTTTCTTCTTCTTTTCCGAACCCTTATGCCGCCTCTCCATCGCGCCGAACGCCTGTGAAACGCGCGTGTGGTCGTCGCGGGAAATTTTCATCCAATCATATCGGGTATTTTATAGATTTTGTTTCTCAATTGAAAATTTTTCTACCAGGTTAGGATGAAAATGATTTGGTTTTTGAATTATAGTGGGTGGGATTGAAAGTATTGTGAAAAACAGGGAATGATTGTTTGTGCAAAAATATATTGGAATGATAGAGCAATGTTTTTTAAATTGGGACTTAATTTTCGAGATATAGTACTTAGGTATAATACTTGAGTGACAAAATGAATTATCGTTGACAAATCTTGTATTGTTTTCTTGAATTTAATAAGTTGGCAATTTTATTTAAATATCGTGGACAATTTGTGCGAGGCATTATGGTACTTCGATTAAATGTATCGAGGTTATGTATGAATTTTCAGAATAGATTTTCTTCAAAACTAAGTCTTCGTTGATAAAATTGTATCCTACATTTCCAACTTGTATATCAGGATGGAAACTGAATTTTTCCAAAATTATATTTCGCATCTTTGATTTAATATTTTTGATACAAATAGGGAATCAGAGCCCTACTCATAGCCATGCGCGTAAATGCACCTATCCACACGCAATGAATTTTTGAAATTCACTTTCTCAAAAACTAAACTTAGAACGAAGAAGGTATCTTCTACATTTTTTATTTATTTTTGTCACTTCCTGTCTACCTGTATCATACTTTTAATCATTCTATGTACATATTTATAAAGTGCAATTAATTATTTCAAAAGCAAAGCAAAACGAAGCAAAATATTTCATTGATCCAATAACTCAGTGTATTATATAATACTTAATTTTTTCTTCAATTATATTAACACGTTCTTCGCAAAATTAACTTAGCAACGAATTAAATACAACGTAGCCAGAAAATAAATAAAGATTAAAACTACGAATATGAGAACAAACCTTCTGTCACTCTTTTTAATAAAATAACTGTAAATACAATTTGCTCTTACACATGGTCGTTTCTACATCGTAATCCAGAGCAGCTGCAACGCCACGCGCGACCGCAGCGCCGCATCCAGGGAGTTAAGTCAATTATAAAGAAAACTGACACCGGAACGTGATTACGCAGCTGCGCGATCAGAAAATAATAAGACGCGCGTAACCAATTATTACCAGTGGAGAGACGTTAATGAAAAACGCCATCAACTCGCGCAGCGGAAACCGACATAACGTTACGACGTCGTTATTTCCAGGAAAATTAAATAAAACACCACCTCGACGAACGCGAAGTTACCACCTCCGGTCCTAATTGACCATCGTTTATAATGGGTGTCCCAGAATTCACGCAAGATTTGGATTTTGCGCCATTTGCGCAGTGAATTCTTACCAACGAAAACAAAATACAGCATGACAGCTGTCAGTTTAGTGTTATTAACCCTTTGCACTCGGGAGGCGAGCTTCAATCGCTATTCAATCAAATTCTAACAATCGATGTTAATTAATATACAAAATTTAAAATTATCCAACAATCTGTGGAATATAAAATAATTCTACGCCTTAATTTGTATACGATTTCTTATTTACCGTTTTAAAAATATCGTAGACTTTATAACTGAAAGTCTTCGAATTATTATTTTTCTAGAACGAAAAAATCTCCTAGTGCAAAGGATTAAAAATGGAAGATTACCAGAAAGAAAAATTTACAATTTACAATTTTTAATTAAAAATCTGGGATTTCTATCAAAATTACTTCTTGCATGAATGTTGGGACACCCTTAGCTCTGTCCTTGATGTAGATTGAAACTTAGGGGAGCGAAGGGTGAAAAGCGAATTAATTGAAATCCTTTGGTGCGATATCAATTAGTATGCTGGCTACATTTAGGTCGATCGTTCGTTCTTTATAAACATCGGACCACCCCTTCTTAATCTGGTAACAGCAGCTAAATGAAATTTTTCCTTTTCGTCCTTTTTTCAGGCGGAGGAGTTAAACACCATTGTCGGCAATGCTTTCCGTATGGCATACGTGGCGCAGCTTCAGCGCCAACCGATCCTTCAAGATGTGATCTCACCGCAATCATCGCCACCCTATCGAAAGGACAAACAGGAGAATCGATCTTCGTGGGTATGTACAACTCCCGTCTACACCAGTAACTTCGTTTCCTCTTAATTCTCGTGAAATAACGTGCGAGAACCATTTACAAATTTTAATTACGCAGGTTATTCTTTCTTAGGGGAGGATGTTTTGTTTGTAATAGCAGGAAAAATTTTAGAGGAAATATCACGATGAATAACGTATTTGTTTTTTAAGATCGAGAGATCATTGATATTTTTTTTTAAATAGAATTATACATCTACTTTTTAATATATTCGTTTTAATATATCGTGATATACTTTTATTGACTTGGGGTGATAGTTAAGATGATTCATGGGTACATAAATATAACTTGAGTGTAACTAATTTAACACGCTGACAATTTAATTTAATCGTATTATATTACTAAAAATTGTAATTATGATACGTAGTAATATACACTGATATACTACGAATTTCGTCGTAACTGCACAATTATGACAAGCAACAAACTACGAGTTATCTCGTAGTTGGCAGTCAACGTGTTAAATGGCTGGAAGTAGGTGTGAAGTCATAAAATAAATGTTAGACAGATTTAATAAAATTTGCTGCAAATTATTCTTTTTTGGATATGTACAACACAGATGCTCCAACAGGGTTCATCTTTTTTTTAAATAACTATTAATTTTGCTAGTTTAGTTAGTTTCATAAAAAAATATTGTGTTTGAATATTAAATAACGCAGTTAAGTGATTTTAAATAAATTAATACCAAGGAAGATAAATAAATTATTTTCTTTAACATATTAGTCAATTTAATATTTATATAAAAATAAACTTTCTAACATCGGCTCACGAAGAAACACGAGATAAACAAAACCCATGTAGTATCTTAAATTACAAGCCAATATATTAAATGTTGCTAAACGTAAACCAGATATAATATTTAACTGACCCTTTCTCTGTCAATCTTTTACAACTCTACTATCCTAAATAATTATCCAGTAATATCTTAAATTACAAGCCAATGCAATAAATGTTATAAAACATAAACCAGATATAATATTTAACTGACTCTTTCTCTGTCAATTTTTTACAACTGATCATCCCGAATAATTATCCAAACTATACGCAAAAGAAATAACCTGTCAAAAATAAAATTTAATATAAATACGATATTTAATATCGCGTGTATATTAGTATATTCCTAGAAGTATCTAAGGGTACAGAAAAACTTGCTCGAGGAACAAATAAAATTTGTAATAAAAAATAAAAATTTTTTTTTTCACGACGTCGAGACGCACTAAAAAGTGGAAACGATATCTAACACGGTCTCATGGGAGCATCAGTCTCCAGTAGAGGTGTCCCATTTACAGGCCGCGTTAATTATAAATTCGACCCAAGTCTCTCGGCTCCATCGTGTTTCCAAGTAAACGGTCAGTTCGTCGCGGTCTGTCCGCTAGTTCTCCCTACGCAATCGTCCTGGGAATCGTAAGATTCCGTCGATAAACCATTCATCGGTTTCGAAGTTTCGTTACCAGCCGAACCCGACGCCCACGGACGCGAATCCCGCGTCAAAATTGGCAAGTAACACCACGAGGGCGCCACAATACATCTGGCATTTACTGCCTAACAGGTTAAACATTCAATACGACACCGCTCCCTTCGCTTTATTTTTCACGTTTCCTCAGGCATGCTTACGTTACTGGTTTCTTAGTGAGACGTATTTTCGAGGCATTTGTGCACCAGTTGTCGGGTGCAAATGGCTAATATCCAACGTGGAGCCGAATAGCTTATGGAAATACTTGACGTTTCGTTTCGAGTTTAACTTTTCAATTCGAGTGGTTCACATGTTTTCATTTAAACTGAATTCTTTGTTTTATATTATTACGGTATGGTGTTGTTACGTCTCTTTATGTTCAAGAAATACCGTTTGTTATTGTAGTATTATTTAATAGGACACACTTGCACAATTGTTGTAATATTATTAGTAAAATTGTACAAATTACAAGTTAGCGGTAAATAAGTTAATAATATATTTTCTAAGGCGATAATAATTTTGGTAACAAAAGAAAGTTTCACAAGTAAATTTTATAAATTTGAAGCTAGGTGTTTATATTATATTATATGCGACTTGTTGATATAAATAATTTTTGGAAAATTATTGGTTGTATTGTCTTATTAATTGTCGAATATCTTATTAATTTGTTTATTTCAAAACACGTAAGAATGAAAATAAATAAAATAAAAATTTTGTGCCTTCGGAAAAATTTTACAATATATTAATAATTGATTTAACTTGTAACTTGTAAAATTGTAAAAACTGTTTAATCTGTAACTTAATTCTTCAATTAGGTATTAAACAATCAACTAATTCTTCCATTTATCCATATTATAGATAAATTAATCTCTACCTTATATAAAAATAATATTTAAACAAAATACATATCCAAGCTTATAAATATAAGACACCCTAATATCAAAATTCTTTTTAATTTGTATTATCAGATATTCATATAATGCAATACTAAATATTGACAATTACATAAATTTACTAATTTAAATGTACCTAATAAACTACTAACAATAACTCTCTTGACCAAACCAAAAGAGAAACCCAACTGTGCCCTCTGTCTTATAATACAAAATAAATAAAATCCTCTAATACTTTCAAGCTACGCCTTTCCTGCAATAAACCTATCGATAAACATAATACCTAGAACCGGAATTAACGTGAAATAATTTAAACGAATATCAACATTCCCAAGGCCCCCTTCACTCACCTTAAAAGTACCTGCGAATCTTGATCGATGTCAAGCATAAAATACCTATTGCTGCCTGGATCTCTCCGATCTTACATATGTAAACACCAGCTTAAGACGCCCTTCCACCGCAGCAAATCACACAGCACGAACGTTAGACGTTTAACCATTGCTTGTCTTTTCCTCTGCCGCAGAACAAATCGCTAGCTGGCGACAGCTCGATCGCCGGAGCGGGAGGTGTTTGCAGGAATTCGTCGTCGAATTCGTGGCTAAAAAGTCGGACGTCGCCCACGTCCAGAACTGGAAGCGGCTCGTCTGCGGCGGACATGAACGTACAGCTCGGCAGCGCCGGCTCGCCCACGCTGCGACTCGCTAGCGTGAAGGTGAGCTCACGCCTTCTCTTCCCCGCTACTTTCCTTCAATCGCTTTTTCCTCCGACGTACGATGTTATTTCACGCCGCTGTCCGCCGCGGTTTTCAGCCAGACTTAAATAGAAACGTCGTACCGCCGATTCAATGCCGCCATGTCGGCCTCACTTCCCCCTCCATCGCGGCCAACTCGTGTAGGCAGAAAACGCGCGCACGCGTCACGGAACGTTCGACTGATCGAGATTAGCGCGCGAAATACGATTCTTCCTCGATGGTAAGCATGGATTTAGCTTCTCGTTGATCTTGCGAAATTACTTTTTAGCGACCGAGTGGTGCAATGGTTGACTGTTGACGTTGACTGTTGACTGTTGACGTATCTAATGGTCTTGTATATCGTGATAATTCGGTTGGTTGATGTCATTTCTCATTAGGAAATACGTGTAAATTTATTTGATTTTTGCTAATAACGATTAATTGTACAATTTTGTTTTCAAGATTTTTCTTTCGTTTCGTCTTTTCAATTTAAATGCGCGTATCGTATAAAAGATAGAATTCTTAAATGATAATAAAAAAGAAAAAGTTATCACATTCATCTTTAATTGTTTATTTTTAATGATGATGCTAAATTTTTGACTGCTACAAATTCCAATTAAAATGTATATATTTTGAGATATATCTTAACATTTTTTAATATTATATATTATACAGGGTGACTACCTAATTATATCTATCTTTAGAAATATAAAAAAATATATCTATAGTTTAAATGATACGTCATAAAAAATTAATTAAAAAATGTTCTTTTATCCTACTTGCCATTTAATACCATTTAAACCATTAAACCAAATATTTTTATATTTTCAAAGATAGAAAAACTATTTAAGTGGCTCGTTTTAAACAAAATTTACAGACTAATATATTTTTATAATATACGTTAACATACTTCGTACTTGCGAAAAACCACCACCATAAAGTCATAGAAAGTATTTCGGCAAGAACGACTGAATTTCCAAAACCCATATAAAGAAACTGTATTCACAAGTCGGTTGTGTACATAACCAACATAATCGCGATGCATTCCAAACGTATCAGTCAGCGTTGGCGAACGAGAATCAATGCAGTGGTAAGATATTACAATTCCTCTGAAGCAAGGAAATCGTAAGGGAAATTAAATCCATACTTTCACTCGCAGAAGGTTCCCACCAAGCTTCTCTGGCTCTACAATTAAAGTGTCTCCCGACGTCGTCAGCGTTGTACCACAAACATTAATCAGCTTTTTTCTTTGCACCAAACCAGACACCGAACTCGATCCCGGGTCTACGGCCGACGCACAGCTTCACGAACGTTCTCGGCCCTATAACGAACGAGGACGAGCCAAAGAGTATCTCTCAGCAGAGCACACCGAGCAGCGATGAGAGCAACTCGCCAACGGAACTGAACTCGTACAAGAGACTAACGGACAAGCCGCCTCTGATAAAGCGGCTGGCGATGGGTTTGACAGGTGGACGTGACGTTCTTGGACTGAACGGTGAGGATGACAGCTGCCCCCTCGTCAGTGGTAGCAGCACACCGACGAGCCCATCAAACAGGCCGCATTCTGGGGGTTATATAAACGAGGCGATCATCGACTCAGAGGGTACAAGGCCGGCGTACAACAAGATACCCCCGTCTGAGAGTCTGGACAATACTATCAACGCGTCTATTACCGCGAAAAACTTCAACATTGAAAACAACAGGTAATCACCAGACACTGCGCAGAGTTAGAAAGAGGGCCCTTGGGACCGCACAGGCCCAGAGGATACTCTGTTATCACGGAATGCTTGGTTTTAAGCTCTTGCTAGTGCTTAGGCAGTGGTAGTGATAAATGCAAGTTTGGTATCTTTTTATCTTTGTTCATTTTTATAACACTCTATGGGATAACTTTCATAGTATATTTGAGAGTGTAAGGTTAAATTGGTTAATTGACTTCACTGTTTGGATTTTTTTTTCATTTTCGTGGCAAGGTATTTGATAGATTTATATAAATAATTTATATAAATTAGGGGACTAATGTAACTCTTCGTTATCCAAATCTTGCTCGTTTCTTGCTAAATGGTTAATGATATCTCAAGTTTTATAGAATTGATTAAGCAATATTCTTTAAATAGGAATTTGTACTATATGTATACAAACATCATCGTCAAAAGTTTAACTTTCTATAGAAAATTGTGATTTCTGATATAGTTATCAATATCGATATAATAGAATTGGAAAATATTTAAGAAATTGTTTGTTTTATTTTACGAGCTTATTTTATTATTGCCTCTCATCGACTATGAACTTAAAATTAACGAATTTGTCAGTTGATTATGTGCAACATTATCAATTGCAATTATTACACGTTTAGCTACTTTCTATCATTGCCTCGTTATCGTATTTTTTATTCGAAATATTAATTAACTACGATACATAAATATATTTGAAAATTCGTTATTTAACAATGTATTATATTTGTATGTACAAATCAGCAAACTTACCATATCTACATACACCTTTCAATATTATTCTTGTAATGTTATTAATAATTATTAAACTTACAGGATAGGACACAATTCCCCGAGCTCTGGTACAGAAACAGAATTTAAATCGAAAAGAAGATCTCAGATCAGTACCTCGAGCAGTTCGGTACCTGCTGATGGAAGCACACATGGCTCGACACCAACCCCACCACCTCTTCCTGAAAGAACGGATAGTCTGAATAACCGCAGTGAAGAAGCTGAGTTACGCAAAGCTCCCTGGTTCCAAGCTGGAATACCAAGGTTTATAATTATATTTCACCTAAATTTCTTCTCAGTTCTTCGTACAGTTGATTACACAAAATTTCTAGTCGATAATTATTAATCAGAAATTTTCATCGATCAATTACTTCAAATATAATATTTGATATATACTCTGATATACAATTAGTCTGAAGTTACAGAATTTTTAATACATTCGTATATTCAATATTATTTAATTCAATATCAATATTTAGAAATAAAGGGGATGTTTTAATTATAGATAAATTACAAAAATAAGTATATACAATTAATATTTATAGTGTATAGTATATACATCAAATATCAGTAATATTAT
>NIJG01000085.1:13094-24960 GCA_002201625.1 Euglossa dilemma | reverse complement strand
AAATGTTATTTCTATTAATTAATAAAGATACGTAATATTTACGTTAATAATATCAGTGACCAATAGTTTATCAACTTCTTGTACAAACTTATGTATTTCATTTTCTGCCCCACATTACAAATTTCAACGCTATACAATATAACTAGAAAACTTGAATATGAAAATAAAACTCATTAATTAAAAAAAAATTGTTCACGATGTTAATTAATAGTACAGAAGTTATTGCACAGTCTTCTGTTATTAAGGTATAACGGCACATTTGTTTATATCAATAATAATTAATAACAAGAAATAATTACGTTGGTATCTAATTAGACGTACTTCAGGAGTCGAGTTAACCTATTATTATCACGCAAGCAGAAAATGGAGCTACTCCTTTATACTTTTAACAATATACGTAGTAGCACTATGAAATAATAATCAGTGTCTCGTTGCAGTTATTTATACCGTTTATTTATACGAATTTTCACGGTATCGTGGTCATTTATGATTCCAGGGAAATAACGCTAGAAGTGTTGAGCCAAGAGCCGGAAGGAGCCTTCATGGTACGAGAGAGCACCAGTAAACCCGGATGTTATGCCCTTTCGCTTCGAGTGCCGCGCGAATTCCAACCAAGCGGAATAGCCCATTATCTCATAATGCGTACGAACAAAGGCTACAAAATCAAGGTAAATCTCTCCTCGAATCTTCGCGGACCGGTCTTTCTTGTGAAAGTCTTTAACCATCTACGAAACGTCTGCTCCTAAATAGAGTAATTAACACTTTCACCGTGACAGCTTAAATTCATTTTCTCCAATTAGAATTCGTTTTGCTATGAAGAGGACAGACCCAGTTCTCTAATTGATGGTCTTGGGAAATAAAAATAATTCAAGTAATTTCTTGTGATGGAAACAAGATTTAGTAAATTAACTTGTATAACGATTTTTATGAAATAAATTATAAGTAGTAATTGAGGTACATATAGTATATGTATGTTAAATGATAATAATATTTTGGGTAACTGTTCCAAGGAATTGTTATGTTATCATTTATTAGTTTTAGCATATTTATAAATATTTAGGTACATAGTATTAACACTAGATTTACGGGACTCGTCAATTTCACGGATGGGTTGCTTCCATTATATGATATTAACAGGTTTAATTAACTTATATTAGGTCTATTAATATTGCGATTGTTTTCAAATTAAACCCATCGTTTGTTTTTTAAAGAAAATATGTGGTTTTCTTTACCCTAATTCTGACGGGTATCCGTAGAAATAGGTATACGAAAAACCTCCTAGTGTTAATAAATATTTTATATTATGATATTATGAATATTTATAACTATTTGTAGAAACATAATTATTTACATAACGAATACTTTTTATTCATTTTCGTAAAATATAGTCGATTTTAGTGTGTAGGTCTGAATATTTTTATAGTTTAATTTTTAGTTATCTAACGCGTTTTTAAAACAAGTTCTTGCGTAAAAGGTAGACATCTCTCGTGTTATTAATAAATTTTGCGTTACACGTCAACAGATGGTCAACATGTGATACCACTTTAAATAAAATGCCTGTTCAAATGTCTTGCCAAACATGTTTCTACAAACACACTTGTCCTCGTTTTTCTCCAAGAGTGGACTTTTTCTTATGAATATTTTTAATGAGTCATATACAGTTACTTTATTTCGTTTCTTTTAAAATCGCACAAATAATAAATTTCTAATTTCTACTTACTTCACTTAAATTTTATGAAAACCGCGTATAAAAAATGATTCCTTTTTTAAAGTTTTCAGAAGTTAGAACCTTATATTTATATTATAATATCAAATACTCAAAATACATCTACTCAATAATCAAAATACATCTGATTACATCTCATTTATAATTACCAAGTTGTTCAAACGTATCTTATTAAATCTGACATAAAATATTTAAAATGTGCATATGTTTTGTTTCATATCTAATTTTAGAAACAATAAAACTTACATATAGAAACTGATTCAATAGAGTACGTGTTAAATATAAAATATTCGATTACATAAATTGATATATACTTTCAATTACATTAAGTTTTATTCTTCTAAAAAAAATTCAAAATGTTTACAAAATTATTTAAAAATCGAATCCAAAAGATTGCTAAATATATTATGACAAAAATAAACAAGTCATCGGATTTTTAAGAAGAAAGTTGGAGCGACGTATTATATCATACCATTTTCGCGCCATTTTCAATATTCAAATTATGACTCGCATAATAAATTATACATTCACTTTTCATCGATATAAATAGATATACAATATAGAATTTAAATACAAATATATAACTTGATTATTTTTATAACCTCTAATATTAAACAAAATAGTTATTCCCTCGATATATACGGTCTCTCAAAATAAAACGACTGTTTTTAAATATACCATGAATAAAAATGAACAGGCACTGTTAAAGAAGAGTTAGCAACCGAGTCGCTTTGTACACAGATGTTAATCACTACAAAGTAATATCGCGTTTGGTCCGAGGCTTTCAGATCTGAAATATTATAATAGAGACATTGTGCAAGTACAAAGCTACCCTGGTTGCGTATTTTGCCATTTGGGTATGCGTATTTAAATGCCCGGACTTCCCTTGTAGGATAAATTAAATGGGTCCGTGGACTTTGATAATCTCCGAAACGAGTATAAATGAGTTTTGTTGGATGTACCGCAGGGAAATCAAAACTCCCCCCACTCCTTGCTCTGGAATTGCATTGCCGTAGCAACACGCGATGAGATTCGAACATGTACGACGGATGATAATTTTGACGTACCACGTCTATCATCGATTTACTTCGTGGACAAATACCATGTTACACAAGGTTAGGTTACATAGCACAATGATACGAAATAGACATATTTTCAATAATTGTCTTTATACAACGTTAAATCACGATGTTGCTTATAGGTAAACAATATCTGTCAAATCTGTAAATATAGGTTAGAAATCCATAATCGATCGAAATTTTTCGTAACTTGGTAATAGTATTGTAATTTACTAGGAGTTTGATGTTTAATTATTAGGTATAATATATCGTTTAATTACGATTATAATTATTTAAAATGTATAAAAATGGTGTAAATATAAAATAGGAATTCAATCTGGTGTTTAGATTGGGTAATTATTATTCTATGATTTCATTTGTTTCAGGGCTTTACAAAGGAATTCACAACACTGACTGCTCTAATTACTCACCACTCGGTGATGCCAGAATTACTGCCATGCCCGTTGTCATTAAGTCGATACAATCCAAGCTTTGTGAAAAGCGATTCCAACAAAGACTTCGCGGACATCGATTCGGACCCCGATTACAATACCTTAGCCGACTTCCGTAAAATGATGGCTGACCTGAACGTCTAGAATAAAGCTTGCAATCAGGACGATCTGGAAAAATCGATACTTTCACCGATGCTCTTCAAACCGAACAGCTAAAGCGAATTCGGTTCCAAGCGACTACGAGAAATTGAAATGCGCTTCGCAGTAGAATTGTACACGAGATCACGTAATGCGAGAGTATAGGCACGAAAAATTCATGAAATGATCAAAGCGTGTTTGCACCGTGAATTCTATACAATTCTCGGTTAATCGTGTTCGTTAAGGAAATTAAATAAAGAAATAAGGACATTTCTTGATGGCACGATTGATCGTTTGCTGCAACGATTTATCGCATACTCGAGAATGGAAACAAGTATCGTGCATTCGAATAACTCTGTACGTTCTCGCGGTGATATGTATTCATAAGTCATCGATAGTAATAGGAAACGTAGCATAAGTAATTTAATGATCGCCACTATTCATGAAAATAACAGCGAATCAAAAGTCGGAGGACGCACAGCAGGGAAATTGATTCCTTATCTTATAGATTGACTCGCAGGGTTTGCGTTAAATAAACGAAAGACCGTTGATGTGAATTTCACCGAATTAAATTGTTGACGATTCACGAGCGTCACACTCTATTTATGTGTTAATATAACTTGACGACAACTCTGCGATTGAAAATTTTGAAAAACGACTAGTTTACAGCATTTTCGATGAACTAGTTTATTGTAGCATTTGGATCGAATAAAAGTTATCACAAAAATGAGATAAGTATATTTTTTAATGTTACTGCGAATGTCTTTTGAATGGTTTTCGTTCCGGACGAATGTGTGAAATTTTATGGTGTTGAATTTAGTTTAGAAATCAAAGGCTATTCGGTGATGTTGCAAAAGAATAATAAAATTTAATAAATAAAAGCATTATCGGAAGAACTTACGATATTTAGTCGATGTATTAATCTTCGATAAGTTAAATAACGTCGGCAATGCAATAAGATTTTTACTTAATTTTTGATCGATTACAAAAGAGATTTCAAGATTGTCGAGATTTTACCATTAAAATTTCACGCGGCTAAATAGTGTTTTACAAAATTAATGTAAATGTGTTTATATGTATATAAATTATAATTATTGTTATACAATACTACTTATATTTAATTAAATGACATTGACGGCAGCGTTAGAAGGGACTATACCCTTGAAAAAGTGACAACAGGAAGCGTAGAATACCATGGAATTTTAAAGCCGACGGAAGAAGTATACTTTACACCGATAATTTAATTGCTCGACTAACCTAGTCTTGTACAGAATTTATGCGCGCATAGTGAATATTAAAAGAAAAGAAAGAAAAGAATGAAAAGCTATATAACCTTATGTGTGTTTTAGCCGACATAGACGAGCAAAATCGAAAACTATGTGCCGCTTTTTATATGCCCGAGAACATAAAATTTAAAGGAAGCACTCTGATAAAACTCCTACTTTCCAATTTTTTCAATACGTGAGACGACAAGGAAATTAAGACCTAGATAACTACCACAGAATCCATCAAACAATACGCATATAAATACGTTAGACCAGATTTTACAAACGGCAGACCATCGTTGATTCATCCTACAAAGCAACTTAAATGAGACACATGATAACAAATAAATAATAAAATAGTATTTTAATAAGGAGTTTACCCGCGTTCGAATATCTGGTATTAAATTAAATACAATACCCTCCCTGCCATGCTAGCATTTACGTATAAAATCGATAAATGTGTCTTGTATTCATTTATTTAAAACGTATCAACCGAAAATGTAACATCTATAATGCGGACTTGAAAATATAAGATAAGCAAAAGTACGAAGACTAAATCACTTATTGTTACCTTCGATAAAAACATGAGATAAGACTTCAGCATGATTTTTAGCTAGTTTACAGACATTCATTGTACTTTACCATTGAGAAGAAGGTACAGAATGATCTTCGTATTGTCAAATTGATAAACATTTATTAAAATAAATGCGCCAAGAAAATGGAAGGAAATTAATAAATCGTTGTAAGCTACGCTAAGCAAGACATTAATCACTGCTTGAAGTTTGTAACGTTTTACGATTATAGCAATGCGTTGTATAATTTCAATAAAATTATTTATTACAATAAATACTGAATAAAATAATATAATTTAGTCCACGATATATATCCATAATAACTTCATCCACTGTAAAAGATATTATGTAGGACATTAAATATCATTTCTTTAACTTATATAATTATACTCCTACCGCTCAATGTCTTGGGCTCAGCAAAACCTGACAATATCGATAACAAGAGAAAATACTCCTATTGAAAAAAATAAATACGCAGTAAAGCCAGGTTTACTTTCCGTAATTTTCATATCACCTTTCTGAGCATAGTATTACTACGTTACTGGAATTTTTCTAATTAAAATGAATTCAAATGCCATAACACCATTACTATAATTAAGATTAACGAGATTTATATCGTATGGAGATTCTATATCCCGTTGAAGTATCATATTTCGACTAACGTTACGTACTATGTATACCTCAATTTTATAGGGTTAAACTTGTTTTATCTTTATTTTAAAACAGTACAAAAATTTGTAATGCTATAATACATAATTCTGCATTATATTTCTTCCCGTACAACATTTCTTTCTCTTTCAGAAATAAATGGTACTGCTCCTTCTTTAGAATGAATGCGTCTATTAGTTTCCCTAAAATGAAATAAAAAATGTAAATAATAAATGTAATAAAATTTTTTTTTTAAATAATATACATAACTTAGATCTTTCAGATTTTTTTTTTTTAAGTAATAATACATACTTTCGTTTACTCTTCTCTCGAATTGTACGTAATTCAGCCTTTGCATTATAAATATGTTTTGGAACCTGCCTATGTCTGGCAATTCGCTTCACTTCAGGATGTGCAGCAAACTTTTGTTTCAAAGCATCACTGTAATTTAATGATGCCTTTTCCCTAGGTCTTAACTATAATTATATATTTCATCAATTTTAATATACAATATAGTAAAAATCCAGAAGACATAAAGTATAACTAGAACATACCACACCCAATTTTTCTGAAGCCCTTGCTTTCCAAACACGAATATTCATTTCGTCACTGCCACTAATAATATATTTATCATCAAGAGACCAGCCTACACATGTTAATCTTTGCATACGTTTTGTATGGTAAACTTCTCGTGAACGACCTTTATGTACTTCAAAAATACGAATAGATTTATCATAACTACCAGATACAAATTCTTTACCAGTTGGTGAGTAATCAACATCGATCACAGCTTCTACATGATCCATATGTACATTTACTGGTGTACTTAATTTGCGAATATCGTAAGTATATAAACTAAATAAAACAGTAAAATAAGTCATACTAAACTTTTTTACTTGTTTTCAATAACAAATTTTTTCCTGAACATACTTGTAATCTTCATTAGCACATGTGAAAGTAACAGCCTCCATGGGATTCCAAGATAGTTTATTAGTTTTTAATCTCATGATTACTTTTCGCAGAGGACCTGCTTCTCTAGTATCATATAAAATTATACTACGATCACTTGCACATGCAGCTACAAAATTTGTATACATTAATAAATAAAATATGATCATTATTAGATGAAACAATCAATAATTCTTACCAAATAGATTGGTCTGAACAGGATTATATTTAATATCATACAAACTATCAACACCCCATTTGAATGTTTTAACTGGTTCATTTCTAGTTTCTTCCCATAAATGACACACATCACCACATGTTGCAAATATTGGTTGAGATCGATGATGAGAAATTCCAGTTATTATTGTCTACAAAATATATATATAATTCTCATATCAATATGTAGTAATACATTAGATATTATATTATATATAATAGAGTAATATTTTTTCTCCTTTGAATGTTTAATATCTTACTTTACTAATAATTGTATTTATAGGTTCTTCTTCTTCGCTAAATGATGTTTTTTCTGTTTTCCAAGTTTTAATAGTTTTATCATCACCAACAGTGATGAAGTGATCACCATCTTCGTTAAATACAATTCCTCGTATTATACCATCATGTGCCAAAATACCACGAATCGGTGTTCTGTGTGTAACATTCCATAGTCTTACTTCTCCATCAAAAGATCCACTAAGTAATACAGACAATTGAGAAGGGTGTTTACATAAACAAGATACACCATCTTTATGACCTTCTAAACATCCTACAAACGGTTTTGCAAATACCCTTTCTAATTTTACTGAATTTACAGCCCTAGTATATTCTCTTGCTGCTTCAAAAGGATGTAATGCTGGATCATAATTTCTAGGAACTATAAATAATATGTAAAATTGAACTTTTAAAATAAAATCTTAGCTATGTTTACAACAAGGGATTAATTTAACATTATTTATTACTTTGAACATTATATATTTTAAGATAAAACTAACCTTTGTATATATCACGTTTTGTTTCTCTTAGGTATTCGTCTGGATTTCTTGTTAAAATTTTTACCTTCATTTCAAAAATTTTTTAATACAACAAAACTTTATTTAACACATCTTTTATTACAATATGTTATACACGAATTAAACATGTGCGTAAGACATTTCTATACTTCATTAATATCAGAAATAAAAATTAAATCCCTAGAAATTTTACAAAGATAAAATATTCAATTACAGTACTTGAATTGGACTAGAAATTTGGAATGAATTTTAATTAGCAATAGTAATAAGAAATTTGGTAAAAATGAGATATAATAATATGTTAAAAATTTCATATAAAAGAATAAAAGAAAGAAAAAATGAGAGTAATATATTCTGAAAATGGCATTTATTAATAATTATTATGAAATAAAACACATAAAAAAATATTCAACTATATTATACATTAAAAACATTTTAAAAAGACAAAAATTTTAATTACGTATTCAAAATAATATATATTTCACTTATAATATGTATAAAGTTATTATATCTCTAATTATATAATATTACACAAATCAATAATAGTTTGTGTAAATAATACACATATTACAAAAATCAGTTCATTTCTTATAGTTTCTATTTTTAAAAATTAATGTTATGTAAATTATTTCAAATATAATTATGTAAAATATAAAATAAAAATACAATTGTACAATAAATCATTGGACAAATTCTAATAAAATTATTATTGCATAAATGTAATACATTTCAATCATAAAAGCATTTGATTATAACTTAATAACTAAGATTAAGCATATAAAAGTTAATATTCATTATTGTTTTATTTATATTCTGTTATTTCTGCATATTGTTAATTAAAAAAAAAATTGGTTTTTGGTAGACGTCCATTCTTTCCTTAATTAATCAAGAACTATTTTTTACTTTTCTTCACTTAACAAATTATATTATTTCAAAAATATATAATAGTAGTTTTTAATAGATTTGTTTATTAATTCATACCAACAGTTTAGATGTAGGATTGTAATGTTAAATATATATCGTACCATATAAGGGAGAATGAATTATGAATCATATATGCCTTGCATACATGTGAAGTAACGTTTGTGTTAGTGATAAAATATATATAGTTTGCCATCAAACTAGACAGTAGTAGCTGCGAAGTAGAGCAAGAGTATTGCAGGGTTGTTCGTATAAAAGATACAAAGTAAGTAATTAGTGTTCCTAACTGCAGTAATTAATATTTTAGGAATTAAAATCAATTAATAAATTTAAACTAATCATTATAGGACGATAGGATGATATTATTTAATCATTAAAGATTAAATAATTAATTTTACGATATTATTAAGCAAGGTCAATATGTTATTTTTTAAATATAGTTGATTTATTATATATACGATTCATTTACAAGTATGTAACCTACAAAAATCATAGAACAAAATGTATACATAAGTATTCACTACTAAATATATTTTAAAGTATAATTAATTTTATAAATTATTAATCACAGTTTCAATATAATATTAAATATATTTTACATTTTATTTTTTTTTAAATAACTTGAAACGAAATGGATGGATAAATACTGTGTTTTATTAATATTTGAGTATCTGTGTCCTGTAATTTGAATTACATTGCATTTGAATAAATTAAAAATATGATATGTAATACATATATTTAATATCATTATATCTATAATAATATTAAAAATAATATATATATTTATATTTTTAAATCAATAAAAGGTATATGAAAATTATGATATTAATAACATATTTTATTAAGAATATGTTCTTAAATTATTATTTTTTGATTATGAAAATACAAATTTAACATTAAAGTAATAATTACTACTGATATTTAATTTATATTTCATGAATACATTTATGAAAACATATTTTTAAATATTTGCAGAATGTTCTGTACAAGATTGATAAGACAATTTAAGTTTAGAGGAAGGCAATTGCACTTAAGTCTTGTAAAAAATGAAAACAAACCTGTTTTGGAGACACCTAAAAGTACTGAAACATCTAAAACTTCAGAATCAAAATCTAGTGAGCGGAAATTGAATGACTTTGTAATAGGTAAAATCTATTTTTAACTATAATATTTTTATTTTGAAGATGAAACAAAACTTTTATATAAATATCTTAATATTAAAATATATTTTATATGCTTTAGGGTCACCCATGGTTACTCTATCTAATTTTGATAAAAGAATATTAGTTTGGGTTAAACGTTTTCCTAGTTTAGATCAAGTTCCAGCACAAGTGAGGTAAATAAGTTAGAAACAATTTTCATTTATAATATAACATTTCTAAACATTATAACACAGATAAATAATTTTTTTTATGTAATATATATGCAATTTAAAGAATGATTTCATTTACCTTAAAACCATATATATTTAATATGTTATATGTTTGTTATTCAGTATAAGAACTATACAGCTAGCACATACTAAAGCAAGAATTAAAGCATGTATATACATGATGGGCTTTGCAGTAGTTGGCAGCTTGATAGCTATATGGATAGGAAAGAGAGATACTGCAGCTGGAGAAAATATAGCAACAGTAAGAATGAGATGGTATAAAGAAGTTGCAGAGAAAGGACGCAGAGAAGCTGAAGAGGCTAGATTGGCTGAAGAGGCTAAAAAGGCTAAAGAAGCTAAAATAGCTTAAATGCCTACAAAATAAATAAAATAGTATTTTATTCACATTCAGTAGAAACATATATTATTATTAAATAATTATTACTCATATGTATAAGATTGCAATATATTTTTTTAAATTTTATTACTTTATAACAATGTGATAATAGCATATTATAAATAATAAGTTTTATTGAAGTATAAAACAGTATGGTTTGAGGTATTGCTTTCAAAATATCACTTCATATTTCAAATGTATAAATTATGAAAAATAGGCATTGTATATTATTTTAGCAATTCAGAAACTATATTTTTGTAACACATATAAGTTAGTAGAATTAACATTCAAATATTGAATCAATTCTCTAACTAAAAATTTAATAATATATATAGCAATAAATAAATGAATGCTTTCAAATTTTTATATTCTTTTATACATACAGAATAATATATTTTAACCCGAAGACATTAATATTTTTAGGATACATGAAAAGACATTAATTTATTAAATGTTTAGATTTAACACGTAACAATAAAAAAAAATTCACCTGATCTTAAAATGATCATAATACTTGAAATTATGGAACTTCCATCAATACATTTATCTTAATTTTTAACATATTAAGATAAACAAATAATAACAATAAGTATGATATAATATGTAGATATCCTGTATAGAAGTTCAGAAAATTATTAAAAATTAAATAATAAGATATAATTATGTTTTCTATAATTTTAAAATTTTTCTATTTATTGTCTTACAAGTAATATAGCTAAATACATATAAAACAAATCTATTATTGCATCTGTAATTAAAGACATGATCATATAAAAAATGAGGAAGCTTAAAGTTTTGTAAATTACTAATACGGTTATAATTTTATATTACTTGAAGGTTTATAAAAATAACCACATTTTTTGTGAAATACACCAACTGTATGTTTTTTTACAATTTCTTCTATGTTTAATTCTGACTGCAACAAGCGGACAGTATTTTGCTCTTGTCTTAACTCTTGAACAAGTTCGGGACTAATATCACCGTTTTCTCTTTCATTCACTATTCGTTTTATTTTTTCTTTTGACGCGTTTAAACATTTTGTTATGGCTAATTCCCTTGCTTTATGACCTGATTGAATTTGTTCATATAAATCTTTACATTTTGCATTTGTATCATTCTCTTTTTGAAATGATTCTGTTGGAATTATAGCATTTAGCATATAAATGATTTTATCATCAATTTGCCGCATTCTTTTTAATGCATCCTGAAACAAAAACTAAATTTTATTGTTTTGAATTAAAAAATTCAACAGGGAAATAATTAATAATTTATATTAACATAAATATCTTAATAATTATTTGTTGCTTTTTTTTTTATTGTAGTTTCTGCTTAATATTTGTGTACATGTGTAATGAACGT
>NIJG01000084.1:969135-985401 GCA_002201625.1 Euglossa dilemma | reverse complement strand
TACGGTTAGAAAGTTCAATGTAATGATCATGTTCCATTGAAAAAGAGGAAGAAATATATAGTGGAATAATGGAAAAATAGGGGAAGAAATATATAGTGGAATAATTGAAAAATAATGAAAGAAAT
The DNA here is from genome assembly GCA_002201625.1 of Euglossa dilemma. Taxonomy (NCBI): domain Eukaryota; kingdom Metazoa; phylum Arthropoda; class Insecta; order Hymenoptera; family Apidae; genus Euglossa; species Euglossa dilemma. The sequence continues at coordinate 985,276 of NIJG01000084.1, read as the reverse complement.
AAATAGTGGAGTAATGGAAAAATAGTGGAAGAAATAAATAATGGAATAATAGAAAAATAATGGAAGAAATAAATAGTGGAATAATGGAAAAATAGTGGAAAATATAAATAGTGGAATAATGGAAAAATAGTGGAAAAAAATAAAACTATTATACTGTGTCTAATACGATACTCAGTCCCCTTTACACTAAATAAACTTTATACCAAATAAACTGTCATCAATGATAATGTTATAAATAATAAATTTTATACTAAATAAGCTGTCATCAATTAACAGCTGATAATGTTTAGGTGAGACAGAGTTCAACACTGATCATTATTTATAACTCATTTAATAAGATAATAATCATCGATCAACGTATTCTTGGCATCATCAATTCGCACTCAGGATTATATCAGGTTCATAAATATTTTAAATATATTAGGTATAAGTAAGATTATATTAGGTCCATATCCCATAAGTTCGTGCTGTTTTTTACTCCTCTATTTAAAATTATACGTGTCGAATAAATCTTTGAATATTAAGAAAAAATTTAGTCGTCCTTTTGTTCTACCATTTCTTCCTACTTCGTTGGCGAACACGTCATCCCATCGATATATTCTCTAAAATGCGAGAAAAAATGTAAATGTTATGGGATGACCTAATACAAATTTAACTTCCTCAGCTGCTGTCGATAAATCTGCCATGAGTCAAAGGAGACGAGATCTGATTGACCTGGATCAGTGTAAATGTGTTTGCAAACTCTCTCCTGATGACTCAGCAGGCTAGATTCACCATAGGACAATCGAGGAGTCTTCTAGAAGGGCTTGCCTGCCCAAATTATGATCTGAGATATTCCAGCAATAAGTATTAGGTGATCCCATAAACTCGTGCCGGTTTTTACTTTTACTATTTAAAATTCTATGTCGAATAAACCTTTGAATATTAAGAAAAAAATTTGTCGCCGTTTTGTTCTATCACTTCTTCCTATTTCACTGGTAAACACCGTAATAATCGATATAGTTTATAAAATGCGAGGTGAAATGTAAATAACGCAAACGAATTTATGAAATCACCTAATATTTTTTCTTTATAATTCCGCAATATTGATAAAATATATATACACTCGATATTGCATGAACATTATCAATAACACAGATCAGGATTACTATAAAATGTATTAAGATTATAAAAATGCGATAATCGGGAGAAGGGTCTATCCTGGAAATACCTTTCGCTAAAAAAAAAATAAAAACACACTTGTATTCGAGCAATGCAAGTTTGATTACGTGAGGTCATTACGTAAGTACATAATAGCTTCTAGGTTTATATAGCAAGACGCGAATATGGCAGTGTTCTATGCTCGATACAAGTTCATGGTATAATTTTGACAGGCCAGTCAGTGAAAATAACATAGTCATTCATCAGGCAACGATAACAATTAGCGCATAGTTATTCCAGTAACGTAACAAGATTGTGAAAACAATCGAGCACGAAAGAACGAACGTTTTAATTTCTGCAATAGCAATTTCAGATATTTCAATGAGATAAAGAGTTTACGCGTTAATCATCGGTGTACACGATATCTTTTCTAAATGTTTCTTTTCGTTGTCGGGTGTTATTGACAGTTTACAGAAAGCTAGTCTCTTTAAACATGGTCGGAGATATTAAATAAAATTTAGTGCCGGTAAAAGTCGTAATAAATGGTAGTTAACGCGTTGATTCGAGAATTAACGAACAATATTTTCTGCTTTACTACTCACCGTGAAATTACTATATCAATCACTTGCTTTACCTCGCAAACACACGCTTTGCCATATGTTATTTTACATGTATGAAATAGAATACAAGAATCAAAATTAGTTGCATAAATCTGTAACTTATAGTAGATCTTACATAATTAATATGTTACGTAATAAATCGTGTATATATCGCGTGTCAAAATATTTTCAATGCATCTGCAAATAATCACATATTTACCTGTGAAAGCTAATATTCCATGTCAACTTCCAATCCGCCGCTCTTGATTAACACATTTATTGCTTCACTATACTGTTTTTTGTTCGCGATCCTTCAACATAGTTCAACCCCTTCAACGAGCTTACGTGACGAAGCAGGAAGATCGGAGAACTTGATTATAGTATGTCAAAGAGAGAGAGACAGTTCTGGCATGGTAATAATTATTAGAATTCCGTTGTACGAGGTTCTAGACGAAATACACAGTTGAAATATTATCAAGCTAGCATGATAATCACAAGCTTAGGCGTGTTCGTTCTACTCTGTTCTAACTTTCAGTGCACTGTCTGTGAAAATGCCAAAAATGAAAGGCAAAGGAAAGTCTGCTCTATGTAAACAGATAAGATATAAATTTATGGAATGCATACGCGCATAACGCTTTACGAAGTTTAACTTTGTCGAAGAATTTCACGATTGAAGGATTTGTTTGCATAAATCCATTATGTTCAGACTTTTTAATATAAATTCCGAAATTAATACATTTAAACAATCAGCTCTAAGTAAACTAAGAGGTTTATGAAGATTAACTTTGTCGAAGAATTTTATGATAGAAAGATTTGTTTACATAAATCTACTCTATTCAAACTTTTTAATATAAATTTCGAAATTTACTTAACATATTTTATACTTAATACTAGGTTTAGGGAGGTTTTTTGTATACTTATTTCTAGGGACATTTGTCACATTTACAGGTTAAAGAAACCACGTATTTTCTTTAAAAAAGGAACGAGTTTGATTTGAAGATAATTACAATATTAACAGGCCTAATATAAGTTAATTAAAACTGTTAATATCGTATAATTTTTCCGTAAACCTAGTGTTAAACAATTATATCGCATATCGTGACAGATATTATCTTATTATCTTATTTCCTTTCTTATATTCTTATTTCTTTATCTATTATCGTGAAATAAATTATCACATATCAATTCACCAAAGTATGCAATACTTCGTTTACAACAAATTTTCATGCAAACTTTCTAATTCTCTTTTTCAAAAATTATGAAATAAAGTTCCAACTCGGAACATAAAAATCGTTAAAAAAAATCCTAGACTCATTAATATTATCACACCTTTCGAGACACTTGTTACAGCCAAACAGGAGCGAATTTGTCACGGCTGTTTGGTCGAATTGCTGAGCAGGCTGTGCGTAAAGAATTTTCAATTTGGTTGGTCGCGTGGACGCGCGATTATTAAAATATATTCGCGAGACAGAACTGGGAGAATGCGGAAATAAAGGCGAGCGTAGGCTCATTCGGGAAGGCCATTCGTTAACGTTAACGAGACGAGGACAAAAAGGGGTAGGAACGTTACGCGTGATCGGCGGCAAAAGGATAAATTCCCAAGCGGAGCTCGTTATCTTCTCGCGGCGAGTGACGTATGAAATTGTATTTAGCCCTTTTCCTCCGTTCCTCTTCCATCCTCGCGTTCCATTAATCACAGCGGAAGCCCTTTGCCAACGGTGCAATCAATGTTTCTCGAAATGAGTAATTGCCGTGCCGTACTGCTCGCGTGCAAGAAAAAAAACCCGTAATTTCACTTTAATTGCGTCCGAAGCGGTATGCGAGAGGTTATGCATATCGATTGATCCTGGTGCGTGTTAAATAAATCTATCTATTCGCTATCTGGCTAATTATGGATGCTGGGGTTACAAGTCGAAAAATATATCAGGTCGTTCGGAAAATCCTTTCGTTTTTTTCCCAACAGAAGACCTAATTATATTTTTTCACAGTCAGCTTCGTACTTCAGTCGCTCAAAAAAGAAAAAGAAGGAAAGAAAACGAAGTGATTTTCCGAATGAAACAATAGAATTTCTTTTTTGCGGTGAGGAAGGCTTAAAAAAAAAAAGAAAAGAAAATGAATGGACTTTCCGAATGACACAATAGAATTTCTTTTTAGCGGTGAGGACGGATAAAAATGAAATTGAACATTGAAATTAAGTTATTGGTCGTCGTGCGTGTTAAATAAATCTATCTATTCGTTATCTGGTTAATTATAGATGCTGGGGTTAGATGACGGAAAATATAGAATTTCTTTTTAGCGATGAAGACGGATAAAAATAGAACACTTTGTAATTAAGTGTCTTTTATGTGATTAGAGTGATACAGAAAATTGTTCGAGTGATTTTTACTTTAATAGGTACCTCAGTAGATAACTGAAGATGTAGAAATAATAAAGAGTAAAAGAGAAGTGATATAGAAACGGAAATGTAGAATTTATATTTATATTTATTACCTTTAGTAAGTGACAAAAGCAAGAAGTTAACCCTTTGCGGACAAGAAACGAAACTAACGATAGCAAACGATTAAAAATAACAAATCGTGGGATATTCTTCGAATTAGAAAATATCTACGACATCGATGACAACGTAAAAATGATTTTCCGCCATACACCATGCAATTTTCATTTTAAAAAATTTAAAAGCTTCTGTGTATATTATAATATCCGTCCACAAAGGGTTAAAAGCAAAAGTACATAATTAATGAAAGTATATATTTAAAGATAAATAAGAAATGTTATAGTATTAACATTATAGAACAATACCGTGTTAGTAATGAAATCATAAAAGTGTTATAAATAAAAATAATATATCAATTTTAATCCAATCTTTTGCTATAATTTCATAGACGTGCAAAATTAATTTTTTTTAGATAAATGATTTTGATATTTCTCCGTTGAATCGTTTTGAAATTAGCGTGAAATACTTAAAATCTCTTGCTAACACACGAGATGGGTACTTACATATGTANGTTTTGAAATTAGCGTGAAATACTTAAAATCTCTTGCTAACACACGAGATGGGTACTTACATATGTATTTCATTCGTTAAACGCGGCAAATGTATACTTTTGTGTGCATTAAGTATGAAAGTGTGATTATGGCCATTGCCATGGCGAGATTAGTACCTTTAACCGCAAACGATAATAGCAAAATTGAGCATGCTTGACGAATGGCTACCTACTTATGTATTTAATTTTGATATAATCATTATATCATAATCACCGTGCAATTATTATATACTTAGCATGTAATAGACATATAATGGGCAATGGTAGGTACTAGGAGAAGTATAATATGAATAAATAATGATACTCTTCTACGTTTACACGATAGCTATTTGCATTTATCAATCTTTCAATTATCATTAAGAAGACCTTTAATATCTCGAAATCTCCGCGTCTTTTTCCTCTTCACATAATATTCACATAATACGCATTGATATATTCGCATAAATTACCTTCTTCGAGCGTGTATCTACATGTACAACAGATTTTATTAACGAGTTGCTCGCGGCGTATGAAAGTATACAAAACGATTCCTGCGTGTAGATATCACGCATGCAAATGTAAATTCATACAATTTTAGCTCATACAAGTAGTTTAGTTTAATGTTAGCAGGTTAACAGTTTAGTAGCTAACTAACGCTAAATCTACCACGGTAAAATGACCGGTGAATGAAAAAGTAGTAGGATATTAAAAAGACGGAATAAAATAAGAAAGATCGATTACAATTTTGGAAGATAAATATAGGTGATATAAATAGTCGACGTACTGCAACATTGAATGCGGAATTTCGAATGACAATTTTAAAAATGGTTATACAGGTTATGGTAGGTTTGGTGTTAAGTTCTGGATAAAATAAATTGTCAATTAAATTCTGAGTCCAAGAATTTTATAGGATTGGCGTCAAATCTAATTTTGTATTAGACGAACATGACATCAAAGATGTATATTGAGAGAATTCCGAGAAATAATGTCATTTTCAAGAATTCTTTGAAACTTTCGCAGCCTTGGCGAGATATTTCCAACCAATTTCAGGATTTTTTACTAGAATAATATGACATTATAGGTCTATCGCCAAACGATTCCAAGAATTTTCGGTGCAAATCAAAACTTTCGCAGCCTTCGTGAGAAATTTCCAACCAATTTCGTGATTATTTATTAGAATAACATAACATGATCGAACGATTCCAAGAATTCTCGAGACAACATCAAAACTTTCTCAGCCTTGGCAATAAATTTCTATCCAATTTCGTGATTATTTAATAGAATAACATAACACGATCGAACGATTCCAAGAATTCTCGAGGAAATATCAAAGCTTCCGCAGCCTCGGCGAGAAATTTCCAATCAATTTCATGATTTTGTATTAGGATAATATAGCACGATAGGAGGTCTATAGCCGAACGATTCTAGGAATTCTCGGTGCAATAGTTTTATATGCAATGTCACAATTACAAGATCATTACCTCAGTCGTGTACGAGTTGGTACACAGGTCGACTTGTGCAGACTGATTTTAAGTGGCAGGATGGTGACAGTAGCTGGAATGAGTGTCGAAACGAGACTTGTTGCATTCTCACTTCCATAGAATAAATTTCCCAGCAAATGTTCTCCAGACTACTCGCTACGTGACCCGTTCGTAAATTGCTAAGTTAATCTGTTACAAGTTCACGTTTCTTCCTTGTCGTTAATTATCAGCAGATCGTAGATAAGTTCTTAGACAAGTTTCTAGTAATACGACATTTACTCGAGGTTCCCGATGTGTTCCCGATGTAATTTCGAGCTTTGATAATAAACAAAATGTTGAAATACCTTAGAAGTTTAGCAACATTTTATCATTGACCAATTTAACGTTTCCAGATCATAGAAATTATTTATTATTGACCAGTTCGTCATTTCCAAACTCAGTATCGACCATTATCATCTTCTTCAAATTCTCGAGCGATAAGACAAAATTCTAAGATAAACGTGTCCTTTCAGATCATAAAAAGTTCAAGAAATATCTACGACATCGATGAGAATGGTAAANATGATTAAAAAACAAGAAATCGAAGGAAATTCTGTGAATTAAGAAATATCTACGACATCGATGAGAATGGTAAAATTATTTTTCGCTGTATTCCATGCAACTTTCATTCTGAAAAATAAAGAAATATCTACATATATTGTTGGTTATCTCTTTGCGAAGGAGAAACGAAGCTACCAATACATCCGGTGTATTATTTAAACGATTGAAAATATCAAATCCAGGGAAATTATCCGAATTAAAAAGTAAAATTATTTTTTGCTATATTCCATGCAGTTTTCACCGTAAAAAATAAAGAAGTATCCACGTATATTGTAGGTTAACCGTTTGCGGAGATCAAACGTAGCTAGAAATACATTCGGTGTACTATTTGAACGATTAAAAATAACAAATCGAGGGAAATTCTCCGAATTAAAAAATATCTACGACATCGATGACAATGGTAAAATTATTTTTCGCCGTATTCTATGCAGTTTTCACCCTAAAAAATGAAGAAATGTCCACGAATATTGTGGGTTAACCGTTTGCGGAGAACAAACGTAGCTAACGATACATTCGGTGTATACTAAACAATTAAAAATACCAAATCGGGGGAAATTCTGCGAATTAAAAAATATCTAAGACATCGATGACAACGCTAAAATCATTTTTCGCCGTATTCCATGCAACATTCATTCTGAAAAATTACAAAACTTCGTTCCCAAAGGATTAATCTCCAAATTTCTTAGACAAACACGTCTCTCCCTCTCATGATTTCGTTTTCCTAGAAAGTGCAAGCTACAAAGTGCACAAAACACTTTCATAAGATCGGTAAAATAAAGTTGTCAGACTAGCCACAGCTGGTCAGCATGTTGAAAGTTAGTCGCACGCGATAGTCTAGGGTAGCAAAAGTGAGAATGCAATTTCGCAAGGTGTTTGTGCATGTTTCATCTGAAAGCGCATCAGCGGATTGCGACGTGACGTAAATGATTTCATCAAATGATCCCATACATGGCGTTTTCGGTGAGTTTTGCACGAAGAAAACCTTGGAATACATCGTGATTCTAATCCAACTTGAACGCGACGTGAATATTTAATAATCGAACGATATGTGGAAGAGTTTGTTGGTTTAGAGAGTAATATTTAAATGCACACGTGTAAGTAATGAACCGTTGCGTTTCACCTAGGTAATTATCTGGATCTACAACTACTGGATACAGGAATTACCACTTTCGCGAATAAATTTTATGGAATTAATATAAAATAAAGGAATCGATTTCCTAAGGAAGATTTGTCTATTAATTTTATTAGCAACGTGGGATATACAGAGTGTCCAATTTTAATCAGTCATAAACTACTATGAAAAGTGTGCATGGTCAAATCAAACGTAATCATACTTATTCTTTCATTATTTTCACCTCTATAATGCAAGGAAATTAAAATAATTTTTAATCACTATTTCCATAGTTATTTTTAAATGAACTTAATCATTATTTGCATTATTATTTTCAACTGTATTTAATTGATATTTCAATTATTATTTTATACTTCAGAGGAAACCGATTTAATATCCTCGTGTGTTTTGTGCTAATATTGCGGTATTTTACATTTAGAAAATTGCATCTTATTAATTTTATTTACAGAAATCGAATTAACGTTAATAAATGAGTAATGGTGTTTTAATTTCAAACATTAGAAGCCTATCTGTATTTTATGAGCGAAGATATTCGATTCTTATATCTACCATTTTGTTATGCAATGGATTTACAAGTAACGTGCATTTGTCAATTAAAATTAAACACCCTGTATGTAAGTATATATTACGAACTCTCTCTAATTGGTGTATCGTAAACTTTAAAAGATAGTAAATGTACAGGATGTAATTTTAAATACAAATTCATTGACTGTAGGTATATTATTATTATTAAAATGTGAAACTGTTTATGACATTTAAATTAACATATAAAAGCTGAGATATTCGTCATTCGTATACTATTATTATTCCATAGAAGATAGAAACTAATTTGTTAATGCACATATTCATAATTAGAATTTGTTAGATTTCTATGACTTTTCACTTAAAACATTTTTATTCTTGCATTAATTTTATAAAACAAATTCAGTGATAGCTATTATTGGTAACGAGGAATAAATATCACGAGTCTTTTTAAATGAAATTAAAGTATTTATTCGATTTAAAGCGAAATCAATTTTTCCATCTAGACTATCCTTTTTAAGAAACTTTAAGCAAGGAAGAGTAACGTATAATTACCAAAATAATATCCATACACATATACGTTTTAAATTTCTTATAGTTTGCATTAATAATTTCTGTTAAAAACGTCGCTTGTTAAAAGATTTACGTAAATGATAATCAGCGATAATTATCATTAATCTTCTCAGCGAGAAGTAATGGAAGGTTAAATTTCGAAATGATGGAAATTTTACGAGATTTATTCACAGAATATTATCGTAACTATTATTACATTTTATTTCGCGTCTTTCATAACTTACTTTTCCATGTATCTTTCGAATAAAATATAATTTATATAATTGACTAACAATATCTTTACCTTACCACCACGGTGATAGATCTGGAAATTCGAAAATTCAGAAGGAATTTTTCTTTCACAAATTCATAGCCAATTTCCTGGACAAGGAATAGATAAGAGTTAACCCTTTGCAGTTGAACATCACTCACCATTTAATCAGATTTTAAAGATCGATATTAATTAATATTACCCAAATTTGATCATAAAAATAAAAGTTACCCATGCCTTAATTTGCATACCATTTCATAAAATATCGTCGACTTTATGGGAGAAAGCTTTCGAATTACTAATTTCCTCTACCGAAAAGCTCGTCGAGTTCAAAGGGTTAATCTACTAATTTCAATGAAACGACGAAGATTAAATTAAGATTCAGATTAATTAATTAATGTTAAATTCCAATTCTACATTTCTTTACATTGCCTCTACATTACAACTCTAAATCACAATTCTATCCAAACGATACTTTCACCAAGAGCAAAAGCAGTCTTTTAATAATTCCACGAACAAAAGTCCCAAGACCGGTCACCTTCGTCAGTTTGACAGTTCTAGCGTTAAACTCGCCGCGAAAAAAGAAAAAAGAAAAAGGAAATCGCAGAAATAAAAGTGGAATTAAAATTAAAAGACAGAAGAATTACCATCACGGTGGGCAGCGCCTAATTATTCAATAAAATGCTGGTACTTAATCGGTGCGTAATAAGTTCATGGAAGGCTCGCGTCCGCGGGTAGGACAAATTGCGAATTGAAGCGGATTGCAAAGTTACACGTCCCCTGTAATTTGTAATGAAATCTCGAAATGCCCGAAAACACGCAGGCGGGTACGTGTCGGTCGTTAATTTCGCTTTGGGCCCGGGCACGGGCGACTTTCGCGGCCGCGGGTATAAATCTCTGCTCACGGGATTGAAATTTTCCCATAGGGATCGCTGGGCCAGCGCGTAATCGCGTTTCGGGACTTTCGGGCAAATTGCGATCATTAGTCTGCCGCTTCTCCGATTGTAATGAAATAATTGCCGGCGCTGTGGCGTCGGTCGTGTGCACCGGCACAGCTGCCGATTCCCGGCCGATTCGCATAATGCCACCGCGAGGTTCTTACGACCCAATGAAAGTGCTTCGTTCGCGGATTCGATTGTGAAAGAAAGAAAATTGATGCCACAAGCGGTCCGAGGATACCATTGCCCTCGTTTCGCGTTATACGGCCCGGGGTGGCTGGCTCATTCAACCTCCTCACGTGCAAATTTACATTTCGATCATACCTAAAGCAGATTGCGCAACAATCGATTACTAGGAAGCCACGTGATCGTCATCGATGATCTCGAGACACTTCGGTTCTCTTCTTCTGTCTTTTAACTCTTTAAAACACAATCGATAGTACCCGATGCGCATTGTGCCATAATCGATTAACAGGAAGCCGCGTGATCGTCATTGATGATCTTCGGACACTTCGGTTCTCTTCTTCTGTCTTTTAGTTCTTTAATGCACAGAATTGCAGAAAATGAAATAGAATAAAATAAGGATTTCAGGAAAGAAAATAGTGCTGCCCGGGAATTTTATCGCATTTTAAATTAAACGATATTGGTCATTTTTATTAACAAAGGTATAAAAAGATGGGACATTTTTAATTCCAACGTGCTCCAAAGAGTTAAAAGATACGTATAACATTGATGACAATGCTAGAATTATTTTTCGCTACATTCCACGCAACTTTCTCTGTGAAAAATAAAAATATTTCCACAAAGTGCATTGCGCAACAACCGATTACTAGGATGCCACGTGATGAATAAACCTTGAAACGTTAGGAAAAAATGTAATCACCCTTTTGTTCTACCACTTCTTCCTATTTCCTTGGTAAACGCGTTAATCATCGATATAATTTATAAAATAAGACGAAAAATGTAAATGTTATGGTATGACCTAATAGATTCTTACAAATTATATTCTTAGCCATGAAAAGCCAAACTGTGTATTGGAAGTGGAAAAAAGAAAGAAATGGAATTATTTCCAGGAAATAATTATCTCCGCAATCGCTTAACACATCTCGAGAGAACGTTTCCCTTGTTACACATCATGCTTGGTACGTTTGATCCTGCTTAACATAGCAGCTGAGCAGCAAATTATCTGAACGTGGTGGAAACCTTGCCTGGTTTTTGCAAAACAACGCCATATCGTTAGCACGGGAGAAAAAAGAAGACGGATTGCCAGATAGAAAGTCGACTTGCCCGGTTTGGCGTGTTATTTCAAAATGGGAATCTCTCTTTCGGTTAACGAGCACGTTTAGAATTGAAAATCTCCGAGGATCCTCGATGGAAAAAAACAAAGATTACTGCTCTTGGTTACGATACACGGTTTTGCTCCGTTTGCCACGTTGTGTCAACACCTAAATAGCGTGCATCGGTTACACTGAAGCTAAAGCTGAACCAAACGTTTCCACGCGAGCGTCTGTGCCTCGTTAACGTCTAATTAAGAATACTGGAAGACCTCTTTCGATGCGAACGCTCGTCGATTGCACGCGAACTGGTATACAGAGTGTCTGCTTGCATATTTCGAACGAGGAACTTCCTATCCCGCAATCGCGCACTTCCTCCGTTAGAAAGTTAATTATTTGCATTTTTCCACTTATCTCTCGATCGCGTCGCCACCATATTTGGAGATCGTTTACTTTTCATCGCAACCGTGTTACGGAATGTGTTGGTAATAAATGCTTGATAGTAAGTGCGAAGTATATCGTAGTCTATTTGCACAAGGTTGAATATAAAGGTGTATTATTGCTCTAATATGTCGATTTGTTTATTTTTTTGTATATTAGCTATATTTAGAGTGCAGATTCTCGTGTTTATAGGAGATTTAAAAATAGTATAGTAGATTCAAAGGATGAAAAGTATATAATATGTACTTACGTATAAATATGGTACTTTTCTTAATTTCAAACGTGAAAAAAATATAGTTTGTTACGTAGTAATATAGTGTATCATTTGGTTTTAAATAGGAGCTTCCCATTAAGAATATTCTAATTGCTGATTGAGCTACTCGAATTAAAAAATTCTTCGAGTACGAAGGGTTAATAATAATTGACACAAATTAAATACTTACTCGTTAATTGCTCTTATTATTTCTTACATCGAGTAATCACCGATAATATCAAACACTCGGATTACCGTGAAAAATGAGATCACGTAAATGGAAATATGGTACAAGAAGACAGTGAGAATGAAGAAGTTATTTACCCCGTAATCAATACATCGCGTAGATGCATTGTATTCCGTGTAATAATACATAAACCATAAACTATTTCATGGATCATAAAATCTCCCGTGTCCAAACTATTCTGTTTCTCTGGGAGCTAATTATATAATCGGCGAGTAATTAACTTTCGAGTGCATTCAGAAGTCTGTGATTATCCAAGATCAAACATGAGTCCAGATTTATAGCAGTCTTCCGTTGCGTATCTGCTGGAATTAAATCGTGTATCTACCGGATTGAAAATCGGAATCCAAGGATCAATTTACGTCGAAATTACCGAACTTTCGCAGAACTATCTCAGAAAGGTAAAATCATCGCATGGTGGCGCGTAACACGCTTACGATGACCAAAGAAAGTAAATTCTCGTGCTGCCCGAAGGACGACCGGGAAAGCTTGAAATGACGAGCAAAATGAACGATTGAAGATTAAAAATGATGTCTGAAAGAAGTACATGACTCGCGGCATGAGAAGTTCCAAAAAGTTTGAATATCATCCGTGAAATCCCATTAGCCGAGAGTACCGCAAAGCGTGGATTAACAACTGCTGGGTTTCACTGGAAGGTTGCAGTCGAGTCAGCCGCTTTCCAAGTGGCAAAACAGAAAGAAAAGATTGCAACGAGCCAAAGAACACGAGAATCACGCCTGACCGACGTGGAAAAAATGTTTTATGGAATGACTAATTGGAATTTCGGTTGCTTCATACATACAGATGGGTTTTCGTGCCCTGATAATCCGGCTTCTGGCTGATTTAAGTAGCACTCGAAGTTAGAACGCGGTTGAGAATGTCTCTTCCTTTCATGGGAACTGGTCGTATTATAAAAGTAGATGATCTGATGCGGATTTTAAGGAACGTGCGATACGAAATGATATTTGAGGTTCGGGTGTTACACCGTCACAGGTGACAGTATCGGTTAACAATTAATTCCGAAAATATTTTAGAAATAAAGTAGTACTTTAAGGTAATAATTTAATATCTTAAATGTTTAGAGTACTATAAACAAAGAGTATACATATGAAATAAAAGGAATAGGTTCTATAGGACAATTGTAAAAAGAATTGATAAGAGAAATGAGGAAATGCAATTTAATCTCTAAAACAATCCTCGAAAGATTAGTTGCATGAAATTTTAACACAATCGTCAATAATAAAAGATCACCGTTGAGAAATGTAAAAGTTGAAATCAATTCAAGAAAATTTTAAATAAATGTACCAAATTGAAAAATTATGTAGAAGTTTAAAACATGCGAATTTCTTTCTGATTAAAGGTTTTTTTTTATAGAAGAACGTTTAGCAAAGAAAGTAGGAAAGTGTAAAAGTAACAGGCATATATATAATACTTACGAACTCCAACTTCTAGCAACCAGAATATCGTCCAGTATAACGGGTTGCCAACTCAGGTACCCCCTATCGTTATGTTCACGTTTATTTCACATTTTACGAAATTTAGTAATATATTTTATTAATGTAATATTTATATTCACATTAAATTCAAGATAATTGCGAAGTAAATAGTTAATTACTGTTTTAACTAATTTTATGACAACTTAAATATGCTATAGTTATAATTTTAATTCGTTTATAACCAGCACGTCGATATTTTGATATATTTTTCTATATTTTCTGGAAATTTTGAATTGTAATCATTTCAATGTATCTTAATAATATCTTATATGTATATGTTTATATCATATTATGTTTAATATGTATGTAAGTCATAATGTTTACAATGATTAATATCTGTATTAATTAAAATATTTTAATATTTTTAAAATTGTGATACATTAAAGAAAATTTATTACAAATTATTGCACAAATTATCAAAGTAAAGTAATTCACATTGTGGAAATGTTCATTACAAAAGTACAACATTACGTTCATATAAATAATAAACTTAATATTACTTGTAATTAAACTATAATATTACTAAAAGTAAAATTACGAAATAATTTCAATCAAAAACTGATTTAGAAATTGTTAGTCTAACTAATTTATAATACAATATTTCAAGATACATATATACATCTTATCTACTGGAAAATTAAAGAAAAAACCCCAATACGACAAAAAATGTCGCAGAACGGATCCATGGCAGTCCCAAATTCATCGCAAATCTCCACTTAACAAAAACACAGCGCTAACAAACAATACCTCAGCGCTAATTAGAAAAAAATAAAATCCAAACACGACGAAAATGTAGCAATACGCTTGCACCGCAAATCTGCACGCAACAAAAACGCAACGCGTACAAGCAACACCTCCGCTCTGTAATTAAATAAAAAAAAATGGAAAGATAGAAAAAAACGTGTGAGCCCGTGGCTGTTGGAAATTGGGGAGAAAAGTTGAGAGGAGGATGGTCGGAGCGGCGGGGCCTGGCGACAAGCGACAGCAATATTAATCGAGTATTCAGTCCCGAGATCGGGATGGCACGTGTATTTCGTGGCGAGCGATGCACGTACGCTTTCTGGCACGCGCATCGCCGGCCGCCTGGTGGGGGCAGATCATCCGGCCGAAGGGCCATGGGAGCGGGCCCCGGCGAGATAAAAAGGGGAGGAAAAAGGGGCCCCGGGTTCGCGTAGCTTCCCCGCGTCAAGTTTTCTTCCGCTCGCCACCAGTCCCCGCTTGGGAACACGCCAATGTCTCGCCGTGATTCCGACCGCTCTTCTTCGGGCCCGAAAGGCCCTCGATAGTCCGCGTACACGCGTCTACTATGCGTCGCTCACTCGAAGTCCCCTGTTCCTTTCGAGGAGCAAAACGGGGTGCTTCGCCGGCCCCGTCCGAGACGCTCGCTCGTGGGCCCCGCTGTTCCGCGACACCGCCGAAATCGTTATCTTCAGACCCGGTACCTCGACGCGTCGACATAGGCGCGAGACGTTCGTGAAATTCTTCTACTCGAATAACGCATCGCGGGCCCGCGAACGAGAGTAACAACGCGCCAGCCAGCCGCCATTATTTTCCTTTACATTTCGTGAATATCGAACGCGCGTTTAACACGCGCGAAATATGCGCGAGGTTAAATAAAATTAGGAACGGAAGGTTGATCGGGAGAAGGCGAAGTTAACGCCTCGAGGACGAGTCTGCGCCGTTGCGTTTATTTCCGGCGTCCGTCTCGCTTCTTCTCGACGCTTCGCTCGCTCTATTGGTCGCGCCACGCCGCGAGATCCGGCTGATTGCGAGGGGTGCTTTCCGCGAATAAGGGAAACGGATTCGCTCCGCTTCTGACGTCGCGTTAGATCGGGTGGGTCGGCAAGGGTTGCCCGGGATTTTGGGCCCGACGGTTTTCTCAGCGGACTTCGAGTGAGCGACGCATAGTATGTAGTAATGCGCCGGATTCTTTCGGTTATATTTTATACCCGTCCGCTTAGGAGGGAAAAAGAGCGAGGAGGTCGCGTGAGACGAAGGACGAACAATGCAGTGGCGTAGTCTCCAAACACAGACCCATTTTAGCGATAAAGCTTATGCTGGATACAATGTCACGTGGTACTGGAGCGACGCTGAGCCCCTTGCGGCCAACTCGGGAAGTTTTGTGAGCGTCTGTTTGCTTTAGGTACTTTATGAATTAAGGAATTTGAATTAATG
>NIJG01000084.1:955413-968977 GCA_002201625.1 Euglossa dilemma | reverse complement strand
GAAAATATTGTTTCAGGTATGTTTTATTATCGTTTGGTTCCCCATTTATTTTTTTATTAATTTTGTATTTTTGTGGATTACGAAATTCAATGAAAAATGAATGTGTATGAGTATTGGTATATCGAAGTACTTCTTGAAATTTTTGATAGCTGGGAAAATATTGTTTCAAGTATATCTTATTATCGTTTCCTTCTCTATTTTTATTTTTTATTTTTGATTATTGAAACTTATAAATTATTACTGGCAAATTCGAAGGTATAGCATAGATCAATGAAGTTAATGAATAGATTTGAATAATTCTATTTCATTTATCTCTAAAAATTCTTGGAAGCTACAGAAATATATTCTTACATATTTCAGCATTATCCGAATACTTATTTTTCACGTGAAATCTTTGTAATATATTCATGGTCATTAACACTTTTCCTTGGAAACTCCTATATTTATTTCTAATCGAACTTCACTATCATCTGAAGAAGGAGTAAGGTGTAACCTTAGAAATGTAAATTAGGATTTGGTACCAGAACTAACGACCTGCGATGCATATCTAAATATAATCTACAGAGATAACAATAATTGTAGCGTTATGATGACAGTTATTAACTTTATATAATTACGTTTATATAACTAATACGCATCATTTTATTTTTATGTAAAAGTCTAAACTATTTATAGAAATCAACATTGATCTTGATTTAGAAAAATCTACTATAAAAACAGAAACAAAGAAATCAAAACCACAGTTATACTAAAGTTAATACGAATTGTGTCAGATACAACTCCAAATCTTCAGCAACTGCAAAGATCGAAACTCTGTCTGAATTTGTAATCAATTTCGATTGACAATAGTCCTGGTGTCAAACGATATTTCTATAAATTACGATATTTTTAGAAACAAATTTAATAATGCTTTATTTGTCGCAATAAACATTGATCTTGATTTTAAAAACTCTGCTAAAAACAGAAAGAAAGGAACCGAAACCAAAGTTGCACCAAAGTTAATATCAACTGTGTCAGAAACAGCTTCAAATCTTCAGCAACTGTAAGGACCGAATCCTGTCTGAACTTGGAATCGATCTCGACTGACAATAGTCATGGTGTCAAACGATATTTCCGTCACAGCTGCGTATCTTAGGATAAGAAACGAAATAAATCCAGTTGCAGCGGTTCCACTTGTCTTATCTGGAAACGTTACTTTCTCTGGTAGTCGAGTGGCAATTAACTAATATCGTACCATCAGCAGACAGAAAATTACAGTTGTCGAGTCAAACGTTTCAGGAGTAGCTCAAACATCGGCGCAGTTCTTGCGCTACTTAGAGATTAGTTTTTGATAAAAACACGTTTCTCGTCTTGTCGATTGCTATTATTGCTTATTTTTAGGGTCCACGAATGATACGTTACTGTAGATAGAAGGAAAGAAAAAGAGAGGAGAGGCAAGAGAGCGGGCAGGTGCACGCGTTTCATTTCGTGTTCCGGCGAACAGCCTCGGTTTCGTCCCAAACGCGCGCTCCGATTCGACTGTTCGCGATTTTATCCTGAATCGTCTCATATGCCAAATCTTGCCTCAGATAGAATAAAGGGCCCACGGCCTGGATAACCATAACGGCCCGTATCCTTTTCTCCCGAAAATCTTTCCTCCATTAATAATCAAACATTTCTACCGTTTATTCCGTACAGTAGCCGATTTTAAGAAATAACGATGGAGATTTATTTTTGTACGTCCTTTTATTTATGATGGCATAAATAGATAAATGTAACAGATACAAATATTAGAATAATTAAATTAATTATAAAAATATCAGGTAAAATATATAAGGTGTAAAATATTAAGTAAAATATTATGTAAAATATTAGGTAAAATATTAGATAAAATATTAGGTGTAAAATATTAGGTAAAATATTAGGTAACATAAATAAGTTAAGAAATAATGATTATTTGATCGCGAATAAACAATATCGTACAATTTTTCCAGAATTTCTACAGACGAATGCTTTTCTCCAACTAAGATTTCATTTTATTAAAATTCTCTGTTCGAAATTGAAGGAAAATTTAGACTACTTCTTTTGTATTTACCACAAATTAAGTCCATTCAGTATTCCCAAACATTTCACTTTCAATGTTTCTAAATAATTCCGTATCGTGGCGTTTAGCTCAAAACTTATTGCCAGATTTAGTATTAACGTTCGTTATTTATTCCGTTATCAATTAAAAACGGCAGCACATACTTCACGACTTTCGGTACACGAAATTCGCATACATTCCATCATTTCGTCCCAATTTTTTTCTTTTTTTCTTGCCAAACAAAAAGAAGAGACACGCGAATACTATTGCCATAAAACATCTCGAAAACCGAAATCCCGTTGAAGGAAATAAATCCATCGTTCGTAAACTCTGGTTGACACGGGGCACGCGAAGAGTTTTCTTTCTCTGGTTGGTTTTTCGGCGCGATCCGAAAGGGGGATCCGTATGAAAAATTCGTACTCGCCGAGGCGGACACAGGTGCATGGGTTAACGAGCGCAGTTTTACTTTCTGCCAGGTAGAATAAAGGGACACGAGGAGAGAAGTAGCGAGAGGAAGAGGAGGAGGAGAAAGAAGAAGGGAAAATATAAGGTAACGGGCGCAGAAAATCAGGAGTGGAAGGGAGACGAAAAGAAAAGGAGAGGAGAGGAAAGAAAAGAAGGAGAGAAATCGGAGAGGTGGCAGAGACGGGAAGAAAATGATGAAGACGTCGATAAGGGATAAGTGGAAACAGGAGGGAAGGGAAGAATGTATGAAAATGAAGACGGATAAATACGTTGAAGAAACAAGAGGAGAAAGAGAAACGTCGGGAGAGGCGAAAGAAGAGGAGGAGGAGGAAGGGGGAGCAAGGAAGAAGAAGAGGAATAAGTATGGGCAATGACCTTGCGAAGAAAAGGGAGATGAAGGTTTGCACGAAGAGAGGGAACGGAGGGGTTATTATCAAACGTCGAATATTACTGTCACGAACAAAAAGTCGCGAATGATGCACAGCGAAAATGAGCCAACATTAAATCGAGTGGAGGACTCTGGGAACGCGTGCGTGCCAAAAACTCGAGGTATTTACGGGCCCCGGAGGACGAGGTTCCAATTAAATGACTGGAGAAATCGAGAGGAGTCATGTGCGATGCGTTTAGCCCGAATTCGTGTTCTCCCCAGTCCGCTTCTCCTTTAACAGTAATAACTTTGCCAATTAGAGAAGAAAATTTTACGTTTTATCGAGTTTATTAAGATACGCGATCTCGTATTCTCTGTAGCATGAAAATAGATTTACCTTCGAATATTATTCAATTTACGGAATTTGTTTTAATCGACAGGTTCAAGGATTAATCCTTTGCGCTCGAGAGGCGAGTCTCGGTCGCCATTTGTTTCAATACCGTAATCTAAATAACGAAAATGAAACCATAAATATATTAGGAACAACTATAAATAAAACAATTCAATAACTTAACCGAAACACGTGCCTTCGTTATTTTATTTCTCTATTAAAAGTGTTAGCGTGAATGCAAAGATATAAGGAAAGCTTCGAGTTGCTGTCGTTCGCCACGAAAAAGTTCTTCGAGCACAGAGGGTTAACTTAAAAATATTTTTACGGATTTATTCTTCCTTACTTGTAAGCTTTTGTTATTATTTATCAAATATACGAACTTAAAAATATTCTTACGAACTTCTTTTTTTCCATTTGTAAGCTTTTGTTGTTATTTGTCGAATATTTATATTAAACAAGTTATTGTTACTTGTGTTCTTGTCACTTAGTTCTTTGTAAAATTTGAGGAATTCGAGAAATTCAGTAACTCTTGATTTACCTATATTTTGTAATTAATTACGTTCTTGAAGGAAAAATTCTAGCTATTTCATTCTCTTGGTTATTAAGGGAATATGATTAATATGAATTAATTCGCGTTTCTCGCGAACCTTAAATCATTTAGAATCTTCTATTACATTTATCGTTCAACGTATTACATTAATCACGTAACATCACCCCGATAAATTCCACGAGTCTTCCATTTTTAAACGAACGGAGCGATTTTCATTATCGGTTTGATGCACTCGTTGAAAAAAATCGCACGCTAACTGTTCATTTTAAATCATTTTACGAGATTTAATCTTCGCTATAAGTGATACGTCAGTCAAAGAACGATTAATAACTATGGAAAAATATTTACGGCCATCGTATCGATCAATGCTTCGCTTTGTTGCTTCTTCATAAACCATATCAAGTTACTTTCTTTTACGATCCCGGCGTACATAATTATAAACCGCGGATTTTAGTATTCAATAGCACATTTATCCATGTTAAGCTTAAGATCGATTAGCATCGATAACATCAGGAGATTCATTAGCGATCGTTCGTAAAATCTACTAAAATAAAATCAATTTGTAACTTGACATTAAGTTGAATTATCGCGAACACACGCGCGAATTTCTTTTATACCGTGCGTGCACTGGATTTAAATTTCAATTCAGGAAAGGAAAGGTCTTCTTACTTTACTTTCTATTCGTACCAAATATTTTAAATGTAGTCAATTTTTTATCATCTCTAGACGGTAACATATTTATGATCTTAATTGAAGTATAACCTAATTTTAATCTCATATTAAAAAATTTAAGAGGAGTGTTGGAATTATTATAACTTATTTTATTATTATAACTTTCAATATTTTCCAAATTTAATACGCGTACTATTGGCAGCAAAAATTTTTCATACTTTTCGCAGAAATACGTGCGATGAAATGCGGTGAAATATGAAGAATGATCGATTCTCATCTACAACATTTTCTCATGTTAACGCACTAGCAATTATTAATACTATTTTTTAATATTATTGACCGTATTATGTGTAATATCGTAAAAATTAATCCGCAATTTCAATATTTTCCCAAGTTGACGCATTTCATTATTATTATACTATTTCTTAATATTACCGAGAATAATATGCACACTATCAAAAGAGATTCAATCTTGGTTTCAATATCGGCTTGAATTAGCATATTTTACTATTGCTAATACACCCAGCCTATTGACAATATCTACTATTATTAATACACTCAATTCATTGACAATATCTACTGTTACTAATACACCCAATTCATTGACAATATCTACTATCACTAATACACCCAATTCATTGACAATATCTACTATCACTAATACACCCAATTCATTGACAATACCTACTATCACAAATACACCCAATCTATTGACAATATCTACTATCGCTAATACACCCAATCTTACTTACCGACAATATCTACTATCACTAATACACTTAATCTATTAAAATACGTAGAATGCGAGGAAGATCGATTGCTATGCCGGGTAATTCGGAGAATTACAAAGGAGCACGTTGCACCCGAGGTTTGTTACGTGTATTATATATTCCTTCGGTAAGGAAGAGAGAAAAGATCCAAGCGTCTGCAGATTTAGCTCGATGAAATACGGTTTGTCCAATTAAGTCGCGATAAGATCATCGCGGTGCTGGGTGGCGAGTTTTAAAACGACTTCATTAGACTACCCATAAAATTCATTGGCCCGTTGTGAAACGGAAAGAGGACCTGATGTCCATGGACAGGTTAAAGGGACAGGTGCCGGCGCGCGTCGTACATCACTTTTAAGGCACCGGGTGCCTCTATGCGGGAAACGTCTCGATTTCCACACAAAAAGAAATGATTAGGGTTTATTAGAAGCGACATACCAGT
Source organism: Euglossa dilemma (assembly GCA_002201625.1). NCBI lineage: Eukaryota > Metazoa > Arthropoda > Insecta > Hymenoptera > Apidae > Euglossa > Euglossa dilemma. The sequence goes on along the minus strand of NIJG01000084.1, from coordinate 963,261 downwards.
CCCCGTAATTCCGATCTAACTAAGACGAAATTCCAGCGCGTGCGTCCATCGCCCAGGCGTTCAACTCACCATTTTTACCTATCCCATCGAACCAATGGACACTCGGCCATCTTTACGCATTGTCCCGATGAACAGAGAACTTCGGGGAATCTGAGTATTTATTTTTATCTCTCCGTCGACCGATAGCGTCGAAAGGGAATTATTTATATTTTACGTTTCGTTTGGATTTAGGGAATTTTTTGTGAGTTTGACAGATGGTACTTGTGGATTTTAACTTAAATTATAATTCTAGGATGGAAAATGATATATGATAGATATATTGTTTGAAATTCCTTTCTATATCTCTTTCTTTCACTCTTTTGTTTTCTGTTACACGTCTCCTTTGTAACACACGCATCTCATGATTGATTCTTCTCTCATGTTACTCTTTGGAATACATGAAACAAATAATAGTCATCCATCGAAACCAACGCTCACATTTTTTTAAACAAAAATATAAGTCAAAATTATGTATGTTGTTGAAAAATATGTAATTACAAAGAGAATATAATGAAATATATCCGTTTGTGGTTACAACGCGTGTAACTCAACGTATTTAATCAGTTATTGATAAGAGTAAATGGAAACCAGGTGAGATAAACACCTCATGATTGATATACTTTTCCTGTACTTTACTCCAAGTTTTCCAATTTGATAACAACATTCGGTTTCACTTTGAACAGTAACTTTCCATCATTTTTTGAACATGTACAGTGAGTCGCAAAAGTATTCATGTCGCTCTTCTATTGGTATCTTCAAATAATTTCTGTAATTTAATCATGCAGACTTCAAAATCTTGAATTATGGAAATTATTTAAATCAATGGTATTCCTACGAAAAAGATATATACATTATATCTGTACGATATTAAATAAATAATGCATTCAATTTTATGTTGTATATAATTTTAAAACGTTCATTATATACCTTCAGACTATAATTAACAAAAAATGTATCTTTCACCTAAATTGACTATTCCTGATCTACTAATTCAAAATTTTCCTCTCTTTAATTAAACACATTTCTATATATTTTTTCTTATAAAGAAAATCCTCGTCTTTTCATATTTCTCATCAGTTATCTTCTCAATCTGATCAGTCACATAGCAGATATAACATCAGTAGCCTAGAAGGGCCACGTCTGATCACGTTGCTCAAATTGGCCACCACTGATACAGGGTGTTCGCAATTCTGTAATTTAATTACTTGAAAGATTGCACTGCTGGAACCACGAGGTTGTCACACATATGGCCTACAAAATGTAGGATGATTCATGGGAATTTGGTGCAATGGAGAGGTTCCATCAAGAAGTTATAATGTAATTTAATTACTCGAAAGATTGCTTTGCTAGAATGACGAGTTTGTCACACCTACGACCCATAAAAAGTAGGAAGATTCATGGGAATTTGGAGCAAAAGAAAGGATCCAGCAAAGACTAATAATGTATTGGATTGTTCAGAAAGTCATTTCGCTTTTTTTCTTTTTATGAGGCTTAAGTGTGAAGTTAACTGTGAAAAAATACAATTAAGTCCTCTGTTGGGAACAACCCAAATGACTTTCCGAACAACCTAATAATTTAATTCCTCGAATAATAATGTAATTTTATCACTCGAAAGAATGCTTGTCGGGAACCACGAGGTTGTCACACCTATGACCTACAAAAAGTAGGAAGATTCATGGGAATTTGGAGCAATAGAGAGGTTGCAGCAAGGAGTAATAATGCAGGTCGTCCGGACACGCGCCCATGAAGCTTCCGCGGTGCCGTTTATATCCAACCGGTCTCTGTCAACCAGCGAGCAACCTTTTTCTTCGTTTATCTCGCTGAAATGAGATCAAACGGTCGAGCATCGGCGAAATTCGTTGCCACCACGGCGAAATTCTGCATTGGCGGTCTGGCCTAATAAGATCTCGACCACCAACCGCCTCATGCTCCTTCATATTTTCTCATACTCTCGTGTATATTCCGATTATACGATAAATTTTCTCTCATAACGCTCGTGAAAGTCGAAGATTAGATTAAGCGTGGGCAATGGAAGAAAATGCGTTGCTAACAATTTCAGAAAGTAAAGGTGTTTTTGATTTGTGATTAGCGTGAAAGTCGAGAATCAGAAGGAAGCTATGGAGTAGGGAAAAGCGGTTTCCAGGAATGTTTCTTTGGGAAAAATTTATGCTTCTTAAGTTATCGATACGTTTACTAATTAATTGCAGAAATACTTGGAAGCAATGACCTGTGTCATGTAATTGCTTCTGGTATTGCATTTCTCATGCTCTTTCTACTGTTAACGCGATTCTTGTATTACTTATATAATTAATACTAATTTAAAAATAGGCTTCGTACAAAATATTTTGAAGAATTATTATTATTTTTATAGGTATATAATGTTACACCCCTCATATTTAACTATTTAAAATTTGCTAGGTATCGAAATTGAAATTAAATTTGATTTTCTTTTTCTTTTACTTTTTTAAATGATGTGCAACTAAAACTATTATATAAAAATTGTTATAATTGATTATTATAAATATTTAGAATAATTCTAGATTCGGCAAGTATTTTGTGACCAGAATATTCAGTGTACATCTATATATTACAAATATGTTAAGAAATATTGTATATATTAATTTGTTTCCCAACTTTTATCGGTAAGCGTATCCCTACGAACAAAAGAACACCAAAAGGAACATTAGCATATCTTATTATAATTAAAATTATATATATTCGTGAACAATAGAAAATATACAAGCAAACAGTAACGAATAAAACAATTTTCACAGGTAAAAGGAAAATAACACAAAGCACTGCAGTTTGTAAAATTGTAATTGCGATAATTATTCTTTTTCCTCTTAAATAATTCAAATATTCAATATATTTTACACAAAGTGAAGCTGTGATGTACTAATTGTTATTTGTAAAAGAAAATTTAGATAAAACAATAACGAATAAAACAATTTTCATTAAAAGGAAAATAACACGAAGCACTGCACTTTGTAAAATTGTCATTGCGATAATTATTCTTTATCCTATTAAATAATTCAAGTTTTCAAGATATTTTACTCAAGAAGAAGCTACGGTGTACTAATTATTACTGGTAAAGGAATATTTACGCGAAAAATCTATAAAATGCAGTATTTTGTAATAGCGCAGGTACTATGACGTGCGATATGATCGATTGACGCGAGTCAGTTACAAGTTTCACTTCTTTTCGCTGCTGCTTACCTCATTTGCATAACGTAGCATTAGTAGCACGTTCCAGTTTTTGCTAATGCAAACAATTTTCAACGGCACCTGTGCCGTTCAACCGAACTTTTAATTTCGCGGCTACGTTTCGCGGTGTCCGATGGGATATTTGGAAATTGAGCGAATACCACGGCGTGACGGTAATACGGTAGCCTGGAAATAACATAAAGAATGGCAATTTGGAGCACGATAAAACAAAACACGGTAGAAGAAAGTGAAAGACGCGTGTAAGGAATCGAAAGGATAATTAAGAGAAAGCGTCCGATGCGAAGAGACATAACGACCGACGGATATCATATGTGACTGTGAAATGCAACGAGTGAGAAACCGAGTGTTTCACGAATCGTGTGAACGAACACGTACCTCTGATATTAATTGCGTCATTCTTTAAAATCTGATAGCTCTCGCAGCGTTACGTTGCATTAAGTTATTCGCCATTCATTCCTTCGCCAGCTTTATTTGCTGTTCTAATTAGCGACTAATAGATCGTAATGATTTTGCACGGTCTGTTATTGTTACAGTCTTCGTTGCGCCTTATTATCGTATACTTTGTATCAGAAATCTCTTGTTTCGCAACGTGAAAGGAATATCTAATCGAGAAACAGAAGTGTATCACGCGGCAGGTCAAGTCGCGACCGTTTCTGAAGTTCTGTCGTCTATCGAATTAAGAAATTAATTAATTAATGAGTTAAGGAATTAACTCTGAATAAATCATGTCTGCATTGACTATCAATAGATGAAAAAACGAAGGAGAAGAAATAATAAAGGTTTCGCAATGTGAAAGGAACATCTAATCGACGAACAGAAGTGTATCACGCGGAAGGTCCAATCATTTCTGATATTTTCTCGTCTATCGAATTAAGAAATTAATTAATTATCGAGTTGAGGAATTAAGTCTGAAGCAGTCACGTCTGATCAGATGTCTAGTAGATGAAAAGACGAAGAAAGAATAATAATAAAGAACAGTGGAATAAGAGCAGGCGGTGAAGAAAGTTAAAGAATCAAATGTTCTATATAAAATATTCTTTTTCTCTTTCCTTTTGAATTTAACAGCTTGGAAATATATTTTAAAAGACTCGTACCGTACAACTATGATCTAGAATCGTACTCTACGTCATGCATTATTTCGTTGCAATAATCATCGTGTACGAGTCATTAACTCGAATTATTATTGTATACTATTCGCGGTGCAAATTTCAATTTCATAACCCGAACGAACTATCTAATCGTCGATCAGAAATATTCCATGAAACGGGTCAAGTCACGATCGTTTCTACAGAAACAAATCAAGATAGTCGATCCAATCCAATTATTTCTTGTTTCTCGTGAATACCGATCTAATTAAAAAAAAAGTTGAAATTATGAACGTAATCGGATCTAAATACTAATTCGAAGGGAACACTCGCGAGATAAGAGAATGAAAAATTTAGAAGTTAGTCGAAATCTGAGAAATTTATGGGACTGAAATATATTCTGACATTGTCCGTGTGTGTAATAATCAAAAATATATTCAGACACGGAAAGTTTATGCATCTGAGAATAAATTTTCAAATTCACTCTTTTCGAAAATGAAATTTCAAACATTACGAAAGTTTACATGCACAATTATACAATTGATACACGTGTAATATATTATTTTTGTATCATTGACGAAGCTTTAAACAGAAAATCATCGCCAGATCGATTACTTTCGATTCTACGATTTTTCAAGCTTTACATGTTTTACACAAATTTAATTCATAGCTACGCATACATAGCTATAATTCTATAGCAAATTTAATTCACGACCTGCTCCTAAGTTTGTATTATATAAATAACCACAACCTCCGAGTGTTTAATGGTATTTAGATGAAATATTTGATGCGAAAAGTTCGCTTGAAGTTTGAAATTCGAAGCAGGAAGAGAATAGACACGAGGGACATAATACACGAGGGATAACAAGCTATTAAAACTTGTTAAACGGGAGACGAATTAATTCGACGCCGGTTCTCGGATGGAGGTAGAAAACGGAAGAGTATCTGGTGGAAGAAACGAAAAGCGTTAATTGGTGGAAGGACAACGAGGCATGGAGGAAGAAAGTAGTAGGAAGCAGAGCGGAGGATAAGTAATCAGGTGGAACGTGTGAAAGAGAAATCGATTGGAGGGAAGGTAAGTGAATAAGAGTAGGAAGAGAAAGGGCGGTAGAAAGGCTGTAGGAGAAGAAAAAGGTGAAAAAGGTTGAGAAGGAGCGGGAAGGAGAGAAAGAGAAGGCCATTAGGCGAGCGTGCACCGAACCGAACCGAACCGAACCGCGGACCCCACACTTACCTTAATTATTTCCACATGACTCGTCGGAAATCTCGCGTCCACCTCTAATGAATACTAATTTTCAACTGGCCCCGGCCAAATTTCAGACTTCTTACCGGCGACAGACCGCCTTTCGTCGATTCCCGGCCAAAATTCGTCGTTAAGATTAAGACGGGCCAAGAAAGTAATTTACCGTTACTTTATTCCATACTTTCAGCCACGTTTATTGTTCCTGCCACCCAATGAACTTCGCCAATGTCCCGGCTCCTTCCACAGACATTCCAACAATCGAAATTCCAAGCGGAATACCCAAGGGTATTCGTCTGATCGGATCAATTTTAACCTTCGGCTACGTTAAAATTGAAAGTTACGCGTATTTTTTGATTTAAGGAAATATACTTCGTTTGGAAATTGGGAAAAGTGATTTTATTTGCTCTATTTTCTTCTCTCTTCTTCTATTTCGTATAATGTAATAATATTGTTAGAAACGAATATGTTGGAATTTTTACTATTGTATTGCGTGGAACAAATTTATTCTGCGTCTTGTGTTTGTGGATGTTAAATGAATATGATTCAATGATTTAATAAAGTACTTATTAAAGTAATGATTTATTAAAGTACTTTATTTCGATTATATTAATCGTTTGAAAATGTAAACTCATGCATGTCTCTGAATTATATTTCTTTCCTCCTTTTTAATTAAATTTTAATTAAATTGCGAGAAATTAATCTTTGACACACAAATTTTTTAAACTACAGACAATATTTAAATCTACGAGTAAATGTAACTTTTAGTATATACGATTTAACAAAGTAACTGTAAAACTTGAAATTGAACGCAAGGAAATGTAATTAATACAAGTACTTGAATTACTTTATCCTTGCAATATATTCTTCGTTTCATTTTCAAAATAAATTTAAAGTTATATTTACAATTAAAACAGATTTGACAAATGATATTATACTCAATTGTATATTGCCACCAATTGCAAAAATTTAGTCAGAATCAGTCATTTTGACGACTTCGGTGATTCTGGTATTAATTAATAAATCCTATTCAGTTCATATAAATGAACTTACCTAGAAAAAACCTCGAATTGTCATTTTTATCGATGATATATGTGCTTAAAATCCGATAAATGAATTGTCAGCTTATGAACGATTTACCTACTCTTACTTTAGACAGTTCGGAAATTTGGCAAGTTAGCCAACGCGAATTTCGAGAATTCGTATAAATTAATTTACTCAGAAAAAACCTCTGACTGCTGCTTTTATCGATGATATATGTGCTTAAAAGCTGATAAAAGAATTATCAGGATTATGAACGATTTACCTACTCTTACTTTAGACGGTTCGGAAATTTGGCAAGTTAGCCAACGCGAATTTTGAGGTACGTACGCGCAAATCGTGTTTCGTGACTGCGAAATGTGTGGTCGTGCTCCACTTTGCAATGCGTTCATTAACATCTCCACCTACCGTTCAAGGAACGAGCGTGCAATTACAGAAATTGGAAAGGGAAATAAAGAGAAAGGTGGAAGTTTACCGGTTTATTCGGTCTTATACGGAGGACTTGACGATCCACCGAAAAAGTTACATTGTCGGATGTCAGGCGGCCGAATAAGATATAAATATACTTATAATTACTTGACGACGTATCATTATGCACTTAAATTTTTCGCCGATCGTTAAAGCGAATGTCCCAAAATGCGAGGGTAAATCATTACTTCGAACTGGCCCAGGCATTATTTCCTTCCCGTTTAATTTGTAGATCGATATATTAAACATTTCCGTGTATTTTTATTTAATTTAAGTCGAACGGGATGAAAGTTGCTTTATGCATAATTCCGAGGATAACGCGCGAATATTTTCGGAGATGCCAAAATGAATTGGAAGAATTTTGAGAAACGGCCACTTCACATTCGCCAATTTTACTAATTGACGCACTTTCTAACTTGTAGAATTGCCGTTAAATATTATAAATTTCAATGAAAAGTTATACTATATGGAATATTTGGCAGATGTAATTTTTATCGATACGATTGGCATCAAATTTTTAAAGAAATAATAGCAGAATATTGACAATAATATCAGAATAAATGAAATCGAAGCTTAAAATGTTAAAATGTTTAATCTCACAAACGTAATAATTATTTAAACGCGTTCCAAGCACGGAAACTATTATTATATTAGATCGAGGAGAAAGATATCCGATACTTTTACAATTTTTAATTATAATTTATATAAATTATATTGTGGAAACATTTTATCTAGCAAAATATTTATCTC
>NIJG01000084.1:941181-955232 GCA_002201625.1 Euglossa dilemma | reverse complement strand
TTATAAATTATAATTCATATAAATTAAATAATGAATTTCTTCTTCCAGAACTTAATACAACATTTTCTATTTTATTATATATCATTATTAGATAATAGTTTCTAATAGATAGCTAACCATTCCATTAAATAAAAGGTCTTTATATACTTAATTTCACTTTATTCCAACCCGATCTTATAAAAACGAGCAAATATAGAATCAGTTGTCATTCCTCGGGGTTACAAGGCGAAACTAACTTTCAAATCTGAAAATTCTTCAATACTAATAGATAACTCTAGGAAGCGTTGTTTTGACAAGTCTATTGAAAGCGTGGACGGCGTTGGCTGTCTAGTACCGATCAGTTCGACGAAGTGAGAAGGAAGGGGGGTAAAAGGGGAGAAAAAGGGGAGAAGAAGAGGCAGGAACGGTCGCGAGGATAGTAAGAAAAAGGAGAGCGAAGCTGAGAACCTGTCGGGCTGACGATACCTTGGGCAACGCACTGGTAATTATGCAAAATAAATAAAGGCACGTGCACCGCGCATTCTTACGCCCTCTCTCGCGCCCCCTCTTGCGCCCCCTGTCTGGCTGATCGCCGGTCGCACGCGATTTCCACCAGCTGCAATTACCAAACTTGCGCTCCGCGGCAACACAATTTCAGCCTACCTGCCTCTCTTCTCTTTTCCGACCGTCGCTCTTCAATTTCCGTCTCACCGCCTCTTCTTCCTCTTCTTCCTTTCCATCCTTCCGGCTAGATTCTCCAAACGAGCAAAGCTCTATGCCGAACGATATGCTTCGAGAGAGAAATTGAGGTATACAGGGCGACGTGATGGCACGTGAGGAATAATCACCGCGATCTTTAGGATCTTTTTTGCTTTTATTTTAGGGTAATGCGTTGCTCGAGATTGTGGTACTAAGGAAATTTTCAGCGGATTTCGCGGGAAGCAATAAACTGTGAATTGGTGTGACAAAGATGTAGTAATGGATAATATATTTATTGTATTTTACACTTATGCTTTTTCGAAAGAAATTGAGGCGTACAGGGCGACGTGACGACACGTGAAGAATATTCAGCTCTTTATGGTTTTATTTCAGGGTAAATTGTTGCTCGAGATAGTGATTCTAAGAAAATTTTCAGCGGATTTCGCGGGAAGCAATAAACTGTGAATCGGTGTGACAAAGATGTTAGGAATGGATAATATATTTATTTTAAATTTATGCTTCTTCGAGTGAAATTGAGGTATACAGGGCGACGTGATGGCACGTGAGGAATAATCACCGCGATCTTTAGGCTCTTTTTGGTTTTTATTTTACGGTAATGCGTTGCTCGAGATACTGGTGTTAAGAAAATTTTCAGCGGACTTCGTGGGAAGCAATAAACGGTGAATTGGTGTTAATAATAGATAATATATTCATTCAAATATAATATAGATTCATTTTAAACTTAAAAATGGATCGAGTAACAATATAGGAGGAATTTATATAATTTTAAAGACTCTTTCACAGTCTATTCTCGATGACTTCTCAATTGCAACTAAATTTTCTAACTTTTCGTTATTTTGTCCAAGATAGTTTTATTTTATCGTCATATATAAGAATGTAGGGATAGCATGAATTGAATCACGTTTCAAATCTATCGTTTATCATCCTCTGCGATCTTCCAGCTCTGTTAATTGTATTTCTGATATTTCCTGCAAACGTTATTTAACTAATTAATTATTCTACTTCGCAAATTATATATATACTTATGAACAATCTAAAAAACAACTTCGAATCGTATGTATGTAATATAATAGAATAAATTTTATCGGTTATGAGACTTCATTAACGGGGCTAGAATTTATCAGACATTTGAAGATCTAATTAAAATTCCTGCATTTCCTACTTTTTCCGATTTCACTGTGTTTTTCAACTTATCGCCAGAGAAAATGCGCTATGATTAGTGTTAATAAGAAATAAACAAGTTAAAATTCTTACAATTAATAAGTTCTTTCACCTATAACCGTAATAAATTAACGAATTATGAAATATATTTCACGTTTATTTAAAGGGATAATAAAAAGGAAACGCATTTAAAAAACTATAAAAATTAATATGTTCTTTATTTCTAAATGCAATCGCAGCTCAATGATCTTAAAATTTGTAAATTTATAAACACATAGAAAGCTGATGCGCTATAAAATAAAAATAAACGTTTAAAAGAAAATTGTTACCGAAATTATCCATTAAATTCCATCGCAGCACAGTCCATTATTTTATGTTTCCCACTAACCTTGCAACTTCAATTTTTACTTCATTCTTCTTCCTTGACACCGATCTCAATTTTTAACGTAATCTTCGTTTCTGATCTGCACCTCCCTTTCCACTCGTTCACGTTAATTTCTATACATTTATGCTTGTTCCTTGTTTATTATAAAACACGTTCGTTCGTTTACCTATTTTTCATACTTATCCTTTCATTCTCTTTTATGCATCCACGTTCTCATTTTTTAACCTTTTTCACACAAACTATCCATAAATGGTTATTCATACCAAGATTACGCAAGTTCCCTCGTTATAAGAAATTCTTGTAATATAAATACAATTTAATTCAAATATTACGCGTCGCGTTAACTTCCCAGACACAATTTTTCTAGAATTCTTCTTGAATGAGTAAAATTGCTTTACATATCCATCATTGCGAATAATTATCGTGTCATTGTTTCATATTATAATTACCCGTGACGAATTACTAAATCATAAATTATTCCAATTGCAATTTCCTATACAAAAATTATTTATTTCAGAATCAGAAACATAGAACATAATTACTGACCGCTTAAATACACTTTCCTTGAGCAATTAGAATTATCTTACGCTGTAATTATCGCAAAGCTGATTATTATACAATTCCTTCGTAATTATTCGAGCTAAATTAATAAACTACGAAACAACTCGCATGGAATTTCTACGTATTAAAAATACCTTCTTCATTTCTGCTGATACGCCCGTTGAAAGCGTAAAACATTACTCGGTGCTTCCGACAAGGCAGTCAAACAGAAAAATTCTTATCACATATATCGTGCTATTATACAACATTCGAGCATTTCGAAAAAAAAATAATCGCAAAGAACAATTAATTGTATTTCTTCGCAGCAAACATCACGCTTAAGCCATACAATCGTTGTATACTTTGACAACTGATATAGTAAGACTTGTTTGTTAAAAATTTTGTTTGATTTTAGTTTTTGTTTGGTGCCCTATCAAAGATGGAAAATCAAAAGCCGCATAATCTTTATGTACTTTGACAGCTGATAGTATAAGATTTGTTTGTTAAAAATTTTGTTTGATGGAAAAGATGGAAAATCGAAATCAGCATTTTCGGCATATTTTACTCTTTTACCATCGAAAAGGTAAAAATGCAGTTCAAGCAAGGCGAAAATTCTGCGATGCGTATGGAGAAGATGTATCGATCGAACGACAATGCCAAAATTCGTTTGCAAAAAATTTCATTCAGGCAATTTCGATGTCAAAGTTGCACCAGGTTCTGGAAGGCCATTTGAAGTCGATGAAGACAAAATAAAGACATCGATTGATGCAAAAACCACCGAACAACTCGTGAGATTTCCAAAAGGTTAAATTTGTCGAATTTCACCGTTCGTGATCACGTGAAACACCGCTAAAAAATATCGTGTTTCATTTTCACAAAAAAAAAAAAAAAAAACGAAATGACTTTCTGAACAACTCAATAATTTCGTCGATCGCTCGATAGCGATTAATTCTTCGAACAGCCCGCGAGGAATTTCGTTGCAATCTTTTTATTTACGCGTTAGACAGACACAGAATTACAGGATGGGAAAACAAAGTTCTCTTATACCTGTGTGACTGTCCGCATTCTTTGGCCATTATTAGGCAGTCACTGAATTGTATTACTTTTTCTCTGGAGCACGTAAGATTCTATATACTGTCGAGTGAAATCGAATTACATCGACTAGAAGAAAGGGGAAAGTCTATGGGACCAACCTTTATTGAAGATGTAATTTATGAGTTTAATAAGATCGCTCGATAACGTTGGGTGATTAATATTGCATCAGGGAAGACACGATCTTCCATGAAAGCTATTTTTTAATCGATCATCCAAGTTAACCGAGTGATTGAAGTAATCGAGAAATATCCACTCTCTTTTCTTTATATATTAGGTGATCCCATAAGTTTTGTGCCACTTTTTTCTCTTTTATTTAACCGATCAACCAAGTTAACCGAGTGATTGAAGTGATCGAGAAATATCCACTCTTTTTTCTTTATATATTAGGTGATCCCATAAGTTTTGTGCCACTTTTTTCTCTTTTATTTAACATAATATGTTGAACAAACCTTGAAATATTCAGAAAAAGTGTAGTCGTCCTTTCGTTCCAACAGAACCATCACATCTTAGTTATTATACTGATTTATTATAGTCTTATGTTTATAGAATCCGACGAAAAATGTAAATAACGACGCTTATGGGATCTTATGGGATCACTTAATACTTTTTCATTCTGGCCAGTTTTACTTTGCAATAACAAGACGAGAATATTTGTTATAAATTGGGAAAATAAGGGAAACGGATTAAACGTCCTCGGATTTACTTCTTGTTTATGTGTTTATTTATTTTAGCTTTATATTTAGCGAATAATTTTGTTTAGTTTTTAATTTGATTTGATAATTAGCATTCGTTAATACTTCATGTGTAATAATTGAAAATAAATGAAATATCGAAAATTGGAATAAATTCATTGCGTAATTTTGTAAAGAATACAATTGTATTTTACTTGTGATAATAAAAATTCAGAATTAAATGATATTAAAATTAGTTTTGTCTCGTTTAAAACAATAATTTGGTTATTGCTATTTTCAAGGAAGACGTAAGTATTATTCTAAATCATGACAAACAATTGAACAAAGGAATCTATTTCAACATTTGCAGAATTAAATACACTAAACGTTGCAAACTAAAGTGACGTAAGGTCCACAATAAAATAAACAAAATGTAGTTTATGTAATTACAAGTCGAAACAACTTGTTCTCGTTGATCATGTGAATCATATTATGCAATATCTGTAACATGTGTAAAAAAAGAGGAAAAAGCGCAAGTCCTACTTCCAATATCATAATGCAAAATGGAAACAGGTCTTTCGATGATTTAAAAAGATTCATTATCTAACAAACACATTTTATTTGTGTACCAAATAAACGTGTACACGTATAAATACTTTACATATTTATATCTGGTGACAAAAGATTCTCATTTCAAGATTTATAAAAATTAGAAATCTAACAACGCTGAAAGATTTTTTTTTTCAGTATCGAATTTTTCTAGGAATATTCTCATTTGCATGGAGAAAAGGTGAAGGAAACACATTTGTATCCGACATAGAAGCAACATTATTTTGTAATGACCTTCTTACAAATACGTACACCTTAATTAGAAATGACTAAGGAATGAAGTTTAAGTAATTGCTGAGGAAATTAGAAAAAATCGCTAGTGATTTCCGCAACCTGTTCCTTAGAAAGTGTTGTTTATACTTAAATGGTCTATGCAATATGTACTATATTGTACGTCCGCTTTTGAAAGATTGCTCGTTCAAGCGTTTTCCAATGCAACGCAATATTTCTGAATATTATTAAGAAACTCCATTGAGTAACATGCATATAGATATTAATTTTTTATTTACATTTCCACAAATAATATACAAAAAATGAGAAATTCGAAGCTTCACGAACCATAACGAATTAAAAATTGATTTAACCTTTAATTGCAGGAAACAATATTTTTAGGAATAGAAGAAATAAGATTAAAANGACTTTTATTTTTACCAGTATTAATTATATTATTATAGTTACTTTCATTTGTTTTATTATATACTTATGCATTATTCTAATTTTATTAGTCGATGAAGCAACAATAACACGTAGTTTATTGCAATTGAAAAAAGAAGAAGAACTACAAAATTCCAAGAATACGGATTACCCGCAAGGAATGGAGAGGGTGATTCTCAATAACACGGCATAACTCCGTAATTCTCGAGATTTCATCGCTGTCCTCCTAACACCGAGGAGAAACCGCAAAATAAGCTTGCACAAACCGTTCAACGAAATGTCCTGAATTATACCGTCACATGTACAAGCAGGATCGTAAATGCTTTACATCTATGGTTAGAAAAATGATAGGTGTGTAAAGGAGAATTTGAAATTAATAGGCAGTCGGTGACGAAAGAAGGGCGAGATCCGTGTAGGAATATAAGGATGCCGATCTCGAAGGACATAATAGAACGGGCGAGGAGTTGTAAAATTCAAAGAGGCAAATTAATTCTCCAATAACGGTACCATCGACCCTATCATTCGGAAGGAAATGGACGGGAAACTACTATGTCATTTCGGCAAAATCCGCTCCGAGAGGTAATCACTGCCCGATTTCTATCCTTCGCAGCCTATTTTCGTTCTTTCGTAATAGCTCAAACACAGCTTTCGATTTCTACAGTGTCCTTTCAGCGGCCAAACTTTACACTTTTGCAGTTTCATAAAAATATCTTTCACGCGTCATCGCATAAAGAATAATCGAATTATTAATTACAATAATTACGAACATTTAGTTTAATAGCGTTGTTAAAATATTTAAACAATACTGGAGATTTTTGACAGAAGCGTTGCAACTAGTTAAAGTGTTTCATCATATTAATAGATAGATACAGATGTTATTATAAATTGTATTTATAAAATGGAAATACTAATACTATGATTAGTACTAATTATTTCATAATTGCAATAGAAGCGACAGAATATTGTTAGTAATGGGTAATATATTCGTTCAAATATAATAAATATAGGTTATAAAACACTATAGAAGGAATTTATTTACAATTTCAAAGACTCTCTCACACGTTTATTCTCGATGATTTTTCAGTTGCAACTAACTTTCCATTTACTCTCCCCTTTTCTCCTTTTTTTCTTTCATAAATTACTCGCACATATATATAATCCATATCAAGCGTGTACCCACTTATACACTAACCTTCGAAAAATATAAATAAAGTTGAAGGCTTAACAAGAGCCAGAATTACCACACAATGGAGTCACTCGTAGGATTAACCAAATTAATTTAAAGATTCCTTGTACATTAAATATATTACATTGTAATATAATACACATCGTATACACGTATGTATGTAAGTAGAATTGAAGAATTAACAACAGGTACCAAAGAATAAATTTACTCGTGGGATTAACCAAATTAATTTAAAGATTCCTCGTACACTAAATACATTACATTATAATATAATACGCATCGTATACACGTATGTATATAAACAGAATTGAATTATTAACAACAGATACCATACAATGGACTCATTCGATGAGATTAACCAAATTAATTTAAAGATTCCTCGCACGCTGAACTAAATAAACTTACTATCAAAATAAGGGTACGTACAAACCCCATAAAATCCGAAAAGCGACTGGAACGGTGTACCCGCTTACGCGTGAACCTTGGGAAGACGCCTTAGCTGGATATAAATCTTTTTGCCTGTTAACAAGCGGAGTACCAATCGTTAGAGAATAACTCTCGGTGTTGGTTCGGCGACACGTTAATTTTGAAGCGGTTATCAATGGAATACATTGTTTGGAACGGAGTCCTTGGCCGATGGTGTTTGTAAGCGAAGAAATGGAGCCTGTGAACGGGCGAGAGGGGAAAAAAAATTCCTCGAGGGTGGATCGGGCACGAATTCTTGAAAGCCATCGTCCGATGCACCTGTAGCCTGCACGGTTAGGTTCTGCATTTTTCACCTCTCCTCTCCATCGGCCGAACCTCCTCTCTTCTTTCTCTTCGGCCGCATCAGGTTCCTACGCTCCGTCCTACTCCCTCTTTATGGCTCGCCATAGCTCGCGTCGTCTCTCGAAATCATTCCACCAGCCTACTCGTGTTCCAGAGCGCCAGCGAGGAAGCATTCCTCCTGGAGAAGACGCGTGCCTGGCGTGTGCTTCTTTCCCCCCACCTCTTCCTATTTAAATTCACCTTCCTCCGGCTTTTTCATCCTCCCTCTTCCATTTCTTCATCCTGTAAACCAACCTTATTAAAATTCACTGTTTATTCTTATTCCACTCTTCTACTCTTCCGCCACTTTCCCCTTTCCTTTCGTCTTTTCCTTCTTTCTCCCTTTTTCTCATTTTCTCAGAGTTTTCGTGGCACGTGTATTTATATTCCGCTTCCTCTGGTTTCTCTATTTTTCTTTATAAATTTGTTTAACAAACTTGTTAACTAAGCTTACTCAAATTGCCAATTTAGTCTTCTTCCCATGTGATACTCTTCCTTCACTTTCCAGTTTCCTTTGATCTTTTCTTTTTTTCTCCTTTTTTCACTCTTTCTCTGAATTTCTGTGGTACGTGTACTTACATTGTTACAGTTGTTACCTCTGTTTATCTTTTCATTTATTTATCACCTAGGAGCGTTCATTTCAAATGATAAGTTATTGCATCGAATCGAGAAATGTTTGCTACAATGTATTAGGAATGTTGCGCGTTTACTGAAAGAATTAGAAACCTGAAAAATCGGCGTGAAAATTGCGTAATTCTATAAGAAAGCGTGTTTAATATCTCAAATGAATTCGTTCATACAATATCAAAAGTATTATGGATTTCATACTCGACGTATATTTATATTCTTTAATAGCATCATCAATTTTATCGCGGTCAATCTGTTCTACATTTCAAGATACATTCATCGCTATAAATAACGAATTATTCATGATATGTATATATCCACGAGTAATTCAAAGAATTATAACGATTTGCAGATCAATACGATAATTCATTAACATATTTTTCTGCTCTTAATAAATATTGCTAACAGGTATAATAATTGTAATATCATACATTTTCACTGTATCATTTATGAGATGAACAATTACTCGCAAAGATATTTAATTGCTTTCAAAATTTTTAGAGAATGGAATATCGTGGTATGGAATTACGTTAATATTCCATATTTCACAAATTTGTAATCATTGTCGTTCATTATTCGTTATTCTGTATCCATTTATATTCATTAATAATTTTCCTACTTCTTATTACTGATTTAATGTTGCATCAGCGTTTTACCATGGATGTAATATTACCCCCAAAATCTGAATTCGATGTGCGCATTCATCTGTTAAATATCTAGGAGGAAATCATCTGAATACTTCTGCAAACGACTGTACAACCTGCGTAAACAATCCAAAAAACTAACCAGTCTCGTAGATCTGCATGAAAGTTCGTTAACATATCGTTCCGTCTCAATCTCTATTACTATGTGTATGCAATAACAATATAAAACGTAAAGCAAAGGATCGGAATTTGCGCTTGATTTATTTCGCGTATTAAAACATATTCAACGCTATAAATAAATTTCACTTTTAATCTGCAGTGACGCCAGGTATCCTGGAGGTTAGCTATATAATTATGTCTTCTGGAAGTTACATGTCCATGTCTGCTGAATTTTATTTTACTTAATCACCTATTTTCTTTATTATAGGCAAACAAAATTCTCATCCTGCGCGGTTAATAACTTATAAGTGATCAGATGTACGTATATATCAGACAGACATACGCGCGAGCAATTAGTAGAGCTAAGCTGACCTGCAGAACCATATTAAATCTCAATAATACTATCTAATTAGTACTATCTAATGATCTAATAAATACTGCTACACATAGATATCCAAAAATAATATAACTCCAAAATTTTGTTCGTTTCATTCGCTATTTCGTGTCCCCAGATATATTCGACGCTATAAATAAACTATACTTTTAATAAATTACTGTGCTATTATATACCGAACACCGGTAATGCTATATTAATCGTTTATTTAACAATTTCTTTTCAATTCTACGAAAGAAAAATCAGAAATTAATCAACAGCTTTATAATAATATGTAATTTATTCGACTCGATGCTATTCTCAGCTCCGCCTTCTTCCAAAATATATTACAATAAAGAAAGACTATCGTTAAGATGTATTGAATATTAAAAATAACCTGGAGCGTTAACAAATGACGTAGTGCACAGAGGCGAGCAATCGAAAGGACAAAACTCCTTTAGAAGCGGACACCGATGCAAAACAAGTCCTGATTAACATACGTTGCTATACTCAATCGAGATCGGAACAGAGACCCCGAGGACAATACACTTGCTTCGGATGTAAAAGAAACACCGTTTTAAAAGACGTCGCGAGAACATAGAAATCTGCATGGGGAAACAAAGTGAAAGGGGAGTAGTAAGAGGATAAAAGAAGGCGACAGGTTCGAGGAGGGTAATCCATTGGCCGGCGGGTGAATTCTGAGGCAATACGTTGGCGAAACAATAATTTCAAATTTGCCCATTACGACGTTATCTCCGAAGTTCCGTTCCGTTCGAGTTCTCGCGGTGAACTCGGGTAAATCCGCCAGCGAAAAGGAGGAAAAGGAAAAAGAAGAAAGGAGGGAGAGAAAAAAGGAGGAGATCGAAGGAGGACGGAGACGTCGGTGGGAGAGAAAGGAGAGAGGAGAGGAGAGGAGTGGAGAGAGGAGAAGAGAGTGAGCTGGACTCCCCCTACGGCAGGTTGGCAGCGACTAAATGATTTACCAAACAATAAATCCTCGAGGAGATACGATCGGATGCAACGCGGACCGAGCCTGGGAACGAGCGAACCGCTTACATCGCCTTACTTGTCCGCGAAAGCTTCTACTTATTCCATTCCTTTTCGGGCCTCCAATCCAGCTCTTCTACGCCGTCTTCCCAAACACTTTGAATTTCCAGGCCAACGATAATCGATGGACGTCGATCACCGGTCTTCAAACCAATCCCTTCCTCCTCTCGCTTCGTGACTTTCCGAGACGTGAACGAAACTCATCGCAAAGGAGAAATTTATTCTTCCCTTTCATCCTTCTTTCGTGTATCAGCTTTTGTTACAACCAGTCATTTCATTTAACCCTTTGCACTCGACGATTTTTTGTTTGCAGAAAAATAGCAATTCAAACACCTTCTGTCATAAAGCTGTTGATGTTTCAAAAATGGAAAATAGGAAATCGTATACAAATTAAGGGGTAAAATTATTTTATTTCGACATTCCGCGCATCGTAGGTTAATTTTTAATTTTATATATTAATTAAAATTGATCCTCAGAATCTGATTAAATGGCAACTGGGAGTCGCCTCTCGAGTGCAAAGGGTTAATAACATCATTATAACGATATGTGCTTCTATTCTTATTATTTCTAGAATTGTTATTTATATACCATTTCTAGTTTGTTCAACTTTTATGAATAATTATTTCCTTGTTAATATTTATTTATGGAGAATTTTGGATGTGTGTAGTTTGTTTTTGATCACATGTGTTATTAATCACATGTTTGGAAATTTTATTCTAACTTTTTACAGTGTACGAATAATTAATACGAATTTCATTATTAAAGCTACGATATCGGATAAAAATATTAAAATCTAACCTGTAATGATAAATAAATTTTAAATCGTCTGAAAATAGATTGAAACATGTATGTACCATTATACGTTCCATTTTTTCATGTCAAAAATGGTTCCTGGACCAATTCACTGAATACAATTAAAATATAATATAACTGCATTATTTTATGCTAAAGTGTCTGCAAGTCTGCAACAACCACCAGACAATAAACTTCAATTCATAATCCTAAGCATATCAATTTTCTTCTGATCGTGACACGATAAAATGAAAATAATTTGTCTAACATTAACTCGACAGGATACCATTTAATCGAACATGAAATTATATATTCTATTTATTTTTCCAAGTATTACACTCATGTTTATTCCAAACACTCGATGTACTAACCGCAGTTTCTCGCATGAAACATTTTGTAGTCGTAACTTTAACACCTTACATCATCGACATTACTCGCATCATGATCTCGCGATAAATATAAAACAAAATCGATAAACTCGGTGATTAAACCGACGTTGATTGCGAATAAAACAGAATTAATTTGACATCGTGATTACACAAGATGACAACCGATTTAACGAGCGATAAAATTCTTCATCGAACTCGACCATTAACGTTAGAACCATAGAAACGAGAACCAACACTAGCATTATTTCATTTTGTACTACTTAGAGCTACTTAAGTAACCGTCTAGAAATAAAATAAATTGTAATATTTTATTTGAACGTCGAAAAAGACATTTTCGAAATTTTTTATTTTTACAGTTGCTGAAAATGTGCAACTGCTTTTATTAAAGTTATTATAATTTTTTCATTTGCATTGCACCGTTATATTGATAAATACAAATTAATTATTATTTTACAAATTTTCACACTTTTTCTAATTTCCTTTCTTCTCTTTATTCCCTTTGATTCCTTCTTTCATTCTATTGAGTTGTTGGGAAAGTCATTTCGTTTCTTCCGGTGAAAATGAAACACGATTCGTTTAGAGCGACGTTTCACGTTATCACGAACCGTCTAATTCGACAAATTTACCTTTATTTTGCAAACGAATTTTGGCATTGTCGTTCGGTCGTTTTGTCTCCGTTGGGACAAAACGAAATTACTTTCCGAAGAATTCAATACATTCGTTGTTATTTCCTTCGCTCATTTGACTTTTTCTAAATTCTTATGTCATCCGATTATTCAATTTCTCACTTTTCTCATAGCTTATTTTTTCTAGCAAAAAATTCTTCAGCTACTGGTAATTATATTCATGGTAAGAATAGGTAGGTTTAGTATTAAAAGTATTCTACGGTATTTCTTATTTTCTTCGCGTTATTTCGTTTAGAAAATTACATAAAAATCGTAAGAACAGTAGAAAGAAGGTAATACATAGTTTCAAGCTGTTTTTCGCTGTTATCGTGTTTTAATATCCAACACAAACTCGAATCATCCCTAACACTTTCTCGAAGCTGATTATCGCGTTACACAGAGGATATACCTGTACCCATGCATCATACCTGTACCTATGTACTTACTCGGATGGCGCCGAAATGATCGTCATCCGTGCACGGTGCATTTAGCTACCCATTAGCAGGCAATAATTCAAAGGCTAAAAACCGTTGGCCCCGAACGTATCATTCGCGTAATCCTAACACGGCGTGGCCAGGTTCAACAACAACCCCCTACGTACTCGCACACACACACGCACGCTGGCAAGAAGAAAGAGAAACGGTACGAACTTGATTTAGTACCTCCGGGAGTACTGCTGGAACCAGAAGAAACTGAATCTCGATGTACTGTACCAATCCTTTATAAAGTAAGAAAGTACTCGTTCGCTGCAATCCGGCACCCTTCCTGGAATATCTCTTACATGCGTCTTCTCTGTTTTCGTCGCTATTCTCGCGCTGCACGCGGAAATATCGCGGCCATCGCCAGGGAATTCGTTATAATAAATTACCACCTAGCGTGCATTTTTCTCCGTTCGAGAACGCGCATTGGAAAGCGATGGACAAGTGGAAAAGCGGATTAGAAATTCGCGTATAGGAAATTAAATGAGCGTTTAGCGGGCTTCGGTTATGTAGACGATTCTTTACGATCTACATGCTTCCTTCTTTTCCGTATTTTTATCTCGCAAGCGGTGTTTATTTTAGAAAACGTTGCGGTTGTTTTTTAGAAATTCGTTTGTACAGTGTATCGAGAGAATATTTAATGGTTTCAGTTAGGTAAGCTGTTTGTAATCGCTTTAGCGCACGCATTTCCTTTTTCTATTTTATTATTACCTTTCTTTATCTTCCTGCGTAATTTTTGCTACTTAGAAATTAATTTTCGATAGAGTTGTCTTCCGTGTAATCTTCTCCTTTCTCTTTTCTTATTTTTACTCACCAAAAATTCGAGGATAGGGCATCGAATAATTTTTCAACGAGTGTGTATAATTGTCTTTTGATTTTTGTATTCTCTCTTCTTGTTTTTTCTTTGTTTTTATATACGCAAAAATTTGTCGATTAACCACGGAATGTAATTTTCCTATATTTTTTATTTTTAGTCTTAAAGTCTTCGATTCATTTAAAGAAGTATATTATAAATTTATAAGGAGTAGATAAAAAGCGTCAAGATGCAATGTTTTACAGATGCAATATC
>NIJG01000084.1:899648-917057 GCA_002201625.1 Euglossa dilemma | reverse complement strand
TTTTCTCCTGTATTCTATAATTTATAAAAATCTCCCATTCTTCTACTCTAAGACAATATATATAAAATTAATCTTTCGGAAATTTTACCCCTGTTTAATAATTTGTTAATCGTTAATTATTTTTCTTAACTATTCTCTTCGGTCTTAATTCTTAATTATTAATTATTTTTATTAACTATTCTCTTCGTTCTTAATTCTTAATTATTAATTATTTTTATTAACTATTCTCTTCGTTCTTAATTCTTAATTATTAACTATTTTTTTACGATTCATCGATCATTGATTGAATATTAATAATTCCAAGTTATTTAGAAGGAATTATTCCAAGCTAATTCCCTTTTGCCATACCGTGAGAATAATTTCAATGACGTCCTGCATTGTTTTCTAACGACTTTAACGACTTATTTGCTCTTGCTCTCGGAAAAATGCGGCACGTACCCCGTCTAATCCAGGAAAGTCAAAATCCTGGCTAATGATATGCGCTTGGCTTTTATAGAAGCAAAGGTGCTCGAGGGGAAATCCGTGTTTGATGACGTGTCTACGAGGAAAAGGCTAGCTAGCAGCCTAGGAAACGGTTGCACGTTGTACGTGTATGTACCGAAGTAGGTACAAAGTAGGCATATATAAACAGGCGGGCCATTTCGTCCTAAATAAATCGGACGACTTTTAGTCGGTACAAATATTGTCGCATCAATTAAAGTGTCCACCGACCTGAACCTTCCCTCGGCGTGTTTGTGCCCCCGATGGAACATGGCGCCATCATCCACCAAATGGTAATTTCCTTTTCCCTCCAGCTATTGCTTTGCTTCCTCCTTCTTCGCTCTTTCATCCCTTCCGGTGAGGAAATCGATGTTGGCAAGAAACTCTGAAAATAAAACAGATTTAGAATTCAGAACTCTAATCGTTTACATATATTGCAATCTTTTATTTATTACATCGGTTTGGTAATTTTTTTAAATTAATATATCACAGAACAAGAAAGTCATAAAATAGTTGTACGTGATATATTTAAACTGTATACTTTAAAAATAACAAAAAAGAAATAATTATAGAGAATGTATATATAATATTTGTGTATTTTGATCTATTTTCGCGTAAACAATTATGCACAATGAAATTAATTTTATTCCATCAATTAGCGGGGGATACGACTGTAAAATTTAATTTAACTTTAATAATTTTTAAAACTAAACACTAATTTAACATTAAAATAAATTTTTTAAAAATTATACACCAATTCCACCGTTATACTAATTGCAAATATTCCAAACCAGTAATTAATTCTAAATTTAACTGTTACAAGAATTATGTTAGACCAAAGATCGTTACGTTTTAATCCCTGTAACTTGCTATGAGACACGCGTGCAGAGATCAATAGAATTTCCCGTATCCGCGCATAAATAAGGAAACATAGAGCCTGGTCGTTGTGAAAACGTGGAAATCTGTTTCTCGTCTAGGGGGTGAGACTCGAATTTCATCGTGACCCGCCATGCCTTCCTCATCCTGTTCCGCGTCGCAGTATGCACACACCGAGTGTCCACTTTTCGGGACTTCCGACGGAAAGGACACTCCTATTGGCTTAATGGACCCTTCACTAGTCGCGACAGTTTGGATGGCCCCTTTTTTCTCCTCCTCTCATCTCCTTTTCACGTTTTCTTTCAATTACTTCACGAGACACACGAGTGTTCCTTCAAGTACGCCCGTGAGAACGTAAACCTGACACTTCATATCGAACTGGTACTACGGCAACAATGATAATGTAAACATTAAGAGTAAGGACACGAATATTAACGATATAACATTTATGTTACGACTCGTAATGTTTACAATTATTGCGTAGCCAAAGACTTATTTATTGTATAAAATAATTAAAATACTAGATTAAATATGAGTTTACAATGTTTTTATGGTTTAACATACCTTCCAATTTTTATTTGAATTTTAAGTTACTGTAAGACTGAAGATATTAGATTAATTTTATTCAAATCTTCAATGGACGAGTTAGCCATTTTCTTAATTAATGAAGAATTTAAAAACTATCACATGCTCTTCCTAGAAATCCTGTAGAAATAAAACAAGATACACGAAATATTTTTATTCTGTAAGAAGTAAGGAACTTTAGTCCGTGTAGCAAATTACGATCCAGCTGCATCATAATTCAGGATGGCCATCCTTTCACATCTTTATCTAACTGTGAGCAAAATAAATTAAGATTCCGAAAACGGAAGGAGGAGCAGAGGAACGTCTAGTGTCGTAAAAATCTATCAACGAGCCACCCACTCTAAAAATCACAGCTTCGAGTTTTCGAAAGTCTTCAAAGGATACCGCTGTAGATTTGTCTTCGGCTCTTGAATGGAAAATGTAAGAACATTTCCAAACAGGAGATGTGAGAAAATCTGAATAGAACAAAGGACACCAATATTTTTATATTTCTAATTTTATTTCAATTATCTCCTTGCTACTTACTGCAACAGACTATTATTATAGCCTCGTAATTATTTGCGAATATTTCGTTGCTAATGGTATTGATCAAGTTTGTTTAAAATATTAAATAAATTCGGTAAATGAATATAAGAAAATAAACCGTAATTAAATAATACTGAAACTAAATTAGGTACTATTTAGAATAATAATTGGGAAGAAATTGTAATTAAATAACGATAAAACAATAATACGGAAAATAAATAATATAATCAGGCAACAATATGGAAATTTTAAACTTATCGTATAATTAAAATTCCTACCTCTTGTGCCACAAATAATTCATGGTTAACAAACCAACCTTTTCTGCATAATCGCCTTAAAACCGAAGAAACTTCCTATAACATATCTGGGACCTTAAATAAATGCCAAAAGAGTATTTTATATTACAGGAAAGATATTAAAACCATAATTTTAATTGCCAACCTTATATCTACACCATAAAAACCCAAACAAACAATGAAACCCAAACCCCTCATAATTACCAAAGAGGTACAAATAAAATTTCGTTTCCCCAAATAATACAATCGACTTTTTCCCAAATTCAATTCCCTTCGTTCCTAATCCCCATCCACTAACTTTTAATTATCTCTTCTACCCTTCACCCCAATCCCTAGCACTCCAAGACACCTTGAAATAATAACTCCATCGATAGGAACGAGCTAATTAGCGTACGAATAGAAAAGACAGAACCCCGGACCGACTGAACTGGAAAAAAGAAAAAAGCTGTTCGGTTGGAAATGGAAAATCGGTGTAAGGGGGCGCGAGAGGCGGGGCCCGGAGGGGTCATAAACGGGCATGTCGTTCGCGCGCTTTAAATCTCGTGGAAATGATTGTAAAAACGGCCGCAGCGGCGCGGCTCATTTACAAATTTTCAATTCGACCGGGTTGAATTTCAAAACGAATCGGCCGAGCGCCGAAGGGGCCCGCAACGTCCATAGATTATCGCGTTCTTCTCCCCGGCTTGTCCCGAAGGCCCGAGCCAGCCGGTTCCACGAATAATACACCGACGAGTAGCGGGGCGAAGTTCCGGCGAGCCACGCGACTCGCTTTTCTCGCCGCGGCCATCGTAAATCCGCCGCCTGGCTCCCACTACTATGCGTCGCTCACTCGAAGTCCGCCGAGAAAACCGTCGGGCCCCAAATCCCTGGTAACCCTTGCCGACCCACCCGTTCTAACGCGACGTCAGAAGCTGAGCGAATCCGTTTCCCTTATTCGCGGAAAGCACCCCTTGCAATCAGCTGGATCT
Organism: Euglossa dilemma; assembly: GCA_002201625.1. Classification (NCBI taxonomy): domain Eukaryota; kingdom Metazoa; phylum Arthropoda; class Insecta; order Hymenoptera; family Apidae; genus Euglossa; species Euglossa dilemma. The sequence continues at coordinate 913,327 of NIJG01000084.1, read as the reverse complement.
CGCGGCGTGGCGCAACCAACAGAGCGAGCGAAGCGTCGAGAAGAAGCGAGACGGACGCCGGAAATAGACGCAACGGCGCCGACTCGTCCTCGAGGCGTTAACTTCGCCTTCTCCCGATCAACCTTCCATTCCTAATTTTATTTACCACGCGCATATTTCGCGCGTGTTAAACGCGCGTTCGATATTCACGAAATGTAAAGGAAAATAATGGCGGCTGGCTGGCGCGGTGTTACACTCGTTCGCGGGCCCGCGATGCGTTATTCGAGTAGAAGAATTTCACGAACGTCTCGCGCCTATGTCGACGCGTCGAGGTACCGGGCCTGAAGATAACGATTTCGGCGGTGTCGCGGAACAGCGGGCCCACGAGCGAGCGTCTCGGACGAAGCCGGCGAAGCACCCTGTTTTGCTCCTCGAAAGGAACAGGGGACTTCGAGTGAGCGACGCATAGTACTGCCGGTTTTGCTTGCCAGGCCTCGGGGTTGAATTTAGAGATCACGATACCTATTACCCGCAGAATTACCCGCAGATATTCGAAATTTAACCATTGCCCATTGGCTCCTACGGTGAGATCTTAGCTTCTCCGCTTCTCCGATCCTTCGCTACCCTTACGNAGGAACAGGGGACTTCGAGTGAGCGACGCATAGTACTGCCGGTTTTGCTTGCCAGGCCTCGGGGTTGAATTTAGAGATCACGATACCGCGGGAAGCCGCTATTACCCGCAGATATTCGAAATTTAACCATTGCCCATTGGCTCCTACGGTGAGATCTTAGCTTCTCCGCTTCTCCGATCCTTCGCTACCCTTACGGCCATCGATAATCGACAATTGCGATCGATAATTTTATCAGCGGTGTAATAACTTCACTGAGATCGCACGATGTCCTTCTCGCTATTATCTCGCCTTACATTTTCCACTTTTCTTTCCCTCCTGGCGTGCGTAATTTATGTGGTTCATCTGATTCTGTCGCGTGCCGGGAAAATGTCAGTGTTTATAATCTGATTATGAGAGAAGAGAGGTTCGCACTGTTACTTTTATTATAAAGTACCGTGTGTTTTTTTAATTATACTCGTAGATGCGAGTTTGTTAGGATTACTGGTTGAAAATTACTGTTTTAGGGAGGTGGGATTGAGTTGGAATTGAAATATTGTTAGAAAGTATATATCGTGGATTCGTTCAGGTATAATTATCTCCCGAAACCTATAATCACTGGTTTCGTGTTCTTTTTCACTGACTTTTTATATTTGTGCATTGTTAATTACATTTAGCTGATAGGCACATTTGTGAAAATTGATTTTGATACGTGTAAGTTAACAGCTAATAACATAATGCGTTTATTTATTTATTATTACCAATTATATCTACATTATGTCTGCTTTCCAAATTCTTTTGATTATTATAACAATATTTCTTATAAATCACTTCTGTTTAATTTTATTTACATTTTTTCACTCAGACGAGCTGTTTTTGTATAAATTTAATGAAAGCTTTGAAAGAACCGATTTCTTAATCGAATATTTAACTCTTTGCAGACAAGAAATGAAGTATTTTAAAAACAACAAATCGTCGAGAAGGTTCCAAGCAGCTTTCATTCTAAAAAAATAAACAAATTTCCACGCGTATTACAACAATCGTTCCCAAAGTGTTAAAAATCCATTTTACATCGAAACTTGTCATTTTCGTAATACATAATAAGGAACTTATCTTATAACGTTATTTATAACGAATGTAATACTCGCATCGTAGTAGAAAATCTAGCAAATTTTCCAGGAAATAAAAATTGATCACCGTGCCAAATTCAGCTCATAAGCGATTCTAGTTAAAAAAAAAAATGTTAATTCATGAACCCGTAGCCTCGATGACACGTCAAGAATGACATTTCCAGGTGCGCCGTATCGCGAAGACCGGTAACGAGATTCGACATCGAAAATTGGCAACCAGTTTCCCAAACGAGAAAACAAAGAGGAAACTGGTTGAACGTTGGTCGGTTGCGATTTTTTCCAGGCACTTTATCGAAAGAGGAAGGTGTCCCTGTGTCATGCGGCTGACAGAGCACCCTCTGCTACCCTCTGCTGAATCTAGGGCTCGCTTATTTAACCCCGGATAATAGACGATAGGACTGGAAGACTTACGCCCAGAGAAGTGTCCCATAAACCATGAAGGAATCGGTGATGGTGAGCTGGTTGGCAGGACGGTAACGGTTTTACCTGCGCGCCAGTTTCGGTGGGCCTGACCTAGCCCGCTCGTCGATCACGGATATTTGGGCCAGCACTTCTTTTCGATGCGATATCATTCAACGACTTCCCTACCTGCAACCCCGCTATCCCTATTTCTTTTTTTTTTTCTTCTTCTCCTTCCAACGCGAGCAGGGATGAGAAAAACTCGATCTAGATATAACGGGTGGAACGAAACTATACGTCAAAATCGCCGCTGCTTTGATTAATTTTGACGGTTGGTAAAAATGTGCTACCTATGTTTTCTTAAATATATACTAGGATAGAGAAGAATAAATTCATTTAAAATTGTAAAAATAAAGAATTCCTTTTTCCCTAACGTAATATATTTTCAACGAAACATAGACACCACATTTTTGTTTTGAATCTTCTGCATTTTTATAAAATGCATGGTCGGGGAAAAAGAAATCTATTGAAAATTATGAGAACGATAGATTTCTTTTCTCCCGACGTAATATTTTATGGAAATGCGAAGAATTCTTCGTGAAGTTCCTAGTATCGGAAGATCTAGTATTAGAACGCTATAGTATATACTATAAGACCGAAGACTATAATGAAAACGAAGCTATAGATATGGTCCCATACAGATAAGTACTTATTATAATTTTACAAAAAGGATTTACACTATTCTGAAGATAAAGACAAACCTGATTCACCGTGAAACACCATATTGAAGATGTATGAAAAAGAAGAAATATGAGATTAACGAATTATAAAATAAGATATTACGTATATTTTCTATAATTCTTATATATAGTAAAAAATTTGATTCTTCAAGATAATTATTATTTTCGATACCTGAAGTAGAACCTGTCTACTTCCTGCGACATTAATATCGCAATAATCATAAAATAACAAACTTCGATTTTATTACAAACACGTGTCTTACACCAACAGTTCCATGAACACAATTTTATTTCCTCGTTGTTACAATTGACTACACTACCGATACCATAACTTCCCATTCCCAGTGTACACTCCATAGATCATCTCGAAAACCCAAACGTTCGTGAGCACATGGGTGCGCGTAACCCACATTTCACAGATCTTTTTAACTCAAACCTCCTCTGATTCTCTCCCAAGCATTCTCTCCTTCTCTCTTTCTCTTCGCGGCACCGTTTCGAAGTTAGAATCAAGCACTAATGCTATTCCAGGCTAGGCTACCGCGTACAAGCGAACAATGCAACCGATGATCCCCTTTCGACCTGAATTTCATCCCCTGACGAGTTTCCGTCGCGGATCGGCTACCTGCGAGCCGAAAATTCCGTGTGTTCCGGGACGAGGCAGGGCCAGAGAGAAAAAGGGAGCGAGGATCTGGTGCTTCCGATGCCGGAATACGTAATTAAAGTTTCCGAATGAAATATGCATCGATGCGCCTGTTGCGATCGGCGCGCCGCGGCGCGCAACACCGTCACGTCGATCTATTAGCCCGGAACGTACGTTGTATGTAATACATTTTACCCGACGATGTATACATTTGAATAAACACGTGCAAGATTGACGCGAACCGGCGAATTTGCATGAATATGGCGAGATCGGCGACGGAGGTAATACTTTCATGGCTCATGGGTAATACCCGCGCGATGGTCAGGTAGCAATTTCACTGCAGGAAAGTGTAATACTTTGGTTGAAAATAATTTCCCCTGGATATGATATATTTGATGAAATTGGCGAGAGGGAAGGCAGTTTCACGGTTTATGAATAATTTTATTGTGCCGCTGTAATTTATTTTTAACGCGCCCTCTCCTCCTTTCTCCTCGCATATTTAGGAAACGTAAAGGTGATATTTTGGGGAAAAGCAATTTTCGGGGATGCGTGGTATATTTTTGGAAATTGCCCGATGCATGAATAATTTTTACTCCGATCTGATAATAATTGCTATTATATATTTTTATAAGCCCTCGGAACATCGGCTGGCACGTTTTGGAAATGGGAAATGATGCTTCGATTAAAAATAATTTTGCATTACAGGATATTTTTTCGAAAGACTGCTGGAAAAGAGATATATATCTTCGTGGCTCGTGGATTTTATTCTGCAGTTTTATAATAAACGCGATAATATCTTTTACGCGAAAGTATAATACTTAATGACTAAAAAGAAAGAAAATTCGGTAATATTTATAACATCATTATTTCGTTATTTCTTGGAAAAAATTATCGCGTATTCGTTACAATAAATTCTGCGTATTTTTTGCCATATTATTGGTATGACACGTCAACTTTTTGCGCACAAAGAATAATATCGCCAAAGAATAAGCCTTGCAGAGTTGATTCCAGAAAAGTTCGTCTTGCACGGAATTTGCATTCGCCTTTATTTAGCAACGGCCACGTGTCGTTTGCGGAAAATTTCCGGACTGGAATGGTCGCGGTCTTAATGGTCCGAGCATTAACTGGCATAATTTCCGGCAGAAGAGGACCCGTATTGACACGTGTTTAACGTTTCAGCAGAAACGATCAGTTTCACGCGTAATCACAGGGGAGCCGCTACTTTGATTTACATGCAAAAGAACCTTTCCACCGATACCTCTTCTGCTTCTTCGCTTTTTCATTCCATCGTACAATCGGTTGGCTGCGTAATACGCGTACAGAGGACGCCGGTGTCCGTCACGCGTCCTCCTCTCCCGATTGCGAATCTTCGGCAAAAAAAGCACCCTCAGACGGAATAAGTAACCCTGTTGCAAACGAAATCCTCACGGTGCTATTATTCAACACGTAGCTACGAGTCCTCGGCGAAATTAATGGCGAACAAATTACACGGGGAATTTCGAGGTACCGAGAGGAAGAGCTCCGGGTGGAAGACATACTTCAGGATTCAGCAGCCTTCGTGGGATCCCTCTCCGTGTATGCAAATCGCCTGCAACGTTGTACCGCTTGGCTTTCGAGGAAAGAAATGACGGAGAAAAAACTGATTACCGCGTAATTATGCATCATACAGTCGGGAGCGTCCCTGTAAGACTTTTTTCCCGCCCGTCGTTGACGTCCTTTTAAAGAGGAGGGTCAGAAATCGGCGAGCTTGCCGTGTCATACAATCGACCAGGGGAACCGAGCCGCTTCATCCGCCTGAAAAACCGTTATGACCGATTCTCGTTAGTGTCTTTACGCCACGGATAAATCTTTCTCTTGTAAATAACATATTTATAGCGTGTAAGTAGCTTGTAAGCGAGCCACGGGCCTGGCGAGTTCGGAAAATATCGTGGAAAGCTATTTTACTCGCGAGAACGTGTTGTTATAAGACTCGAGGTCTTCGTGGAGGATAAAGGAGGAGTAGATTGGCGGATTTTTTCATCAGACCAGGCAATCAGGGTACATTGAAGCATATTTGGGACTCTTTTTGCACGGTGAATAAGTTCCAGGCGAAGGAAGAGCGTGCGAGGAACGCCATGGGAATATTGATTGGCAATAAACCATAAAACTCGTTTCCAGAGACGGAAATTATACGGAAGGTGATTTAGAACATAGAAATTTATTCGGCAAAATATTTTGTTTTGTAAATTGTAATATACAGGTGCAATGGAACGATGGGTAAAGAAGTAATAAACTAAATAACGTGAAAATTAATAGTAACGGGATAAATGTAACGGAAAGATATTCTTTTGATAATAAGGAACGTTTTTATCCACGTTATTTGTCATTTTGAATTCGCTTTCTTATGTAAATAGCTTAAACAATGCATTCATGGATAAATCCTGTTGAAAAATTTAATATTTAATTTAATATTCATACGAAATTGATCACCGAGTAATCGTTATATCTGCAGTTTTAATTATTCGAGAAAATGAAGGGACAATTACTAATTTTTTTTCGATAATTTTGGTATACAGAATGAAGTAGTCATAAATGAATTTATAATTATTATAACGTTGCAGCTTACATTTTGAAGCTTAAATATACAAAATTTTCAGATCAAAGATTAAATTAGCTGTACGAAAGAAAAACTAATCGATCTTCGACGAAGTTAATTACAAAATTTAATAGTTACTTATTTTTAGTCGCAAATTTCGGAAATCATTATTCCACAACTAATTTTGCGAAATACACCTGTTTAGGTAGTATTTCGAAAAGTCACCACGTTAAGGAAGTATCACGGTAATTATATGGTATTTATAGTATGAGTATAATAATATATGCACATACAATATATTATATAGCATACCTTAATTATATACACAGTTAACCCTCTTATAACGGTATCTTAAAAACACGATTTCGATGAAACATAATGCAAAATTTTCGACAATTTTCCCATAATACTATATCTTTATAGCTCGGTTCCCATACAACTTAATAAACCCGAATAATACTTCCATCACACTTTTTCTAATACTCTTAGATTTCCACTAAACAATAACATATTCCAAGTATTACAATATACGCACATTATTATTTTATCCCTTTTATTTAATAATTATTTAATTACATTATTCTCTTCTACAACATCACGCGATAATATTATATATCAAAGTAACACGTCGACGTAACAGATAAAACGATATACGTTAAACAGAATCATAAGTATCCTCAAAATTTGCCATTTCCTCCCTTTTATTCGATATACAAGCAGACAAGATACAAGGATAAGTGGGAACAATCACGATACGGGTCTAACACGTTTCAAGAAGCCAGGAAACAGGAGATTACCAAACTTACCTCTCATCGCTGCCAAAGAAATCCTTCCGGTAATCAAAGGTTCGAAAAGTGTCAGGAAGAAAGTCAAGGAAACTTTCATTTTCCCGTCAACTTTTCTAACCTAATTGCCATAGAGTCCCACACACACACACACATTGGTGACTAGGAAAACTGAAACTGTTATGTAAAAGTTGGAAAGAGGGAAGCTCGAAGCAGTCGGCTTCTTTTGAAGCTTCATGAAGACTTCGGTTGTCTCACTTCCGGTGTTCTTCACTCCTCAAGGTGCACTTACGTGCGTCGGGACGACCTCGTGCTCTTCTGATATGACGAAACAACTCCTATTATGCATATCTCTATAAGTTGACAGGATTTGCGATTCGTTGCTGAATTAAGATCGATTTAATGACCGATTTACGCGTTTCTGATATTCGCGATCAAAGTTATTTAATTTCAAATGAAATTATTGTATATCAATAGTGCTAATGACTATTTTATGGGCATATCCTCACATCGCAATGTTCGTCATGATATTTTGTTATATGTCATAGTTAAAAATTTAAATTTTAGTAGTCAATAATGTTTCTTTGATAATCTACAGATGATCAGGTAGAAAGTGTATTAACACTAGGTTGCTTCCATTGTACAATATTAAAAGATTTAATTAACTCATATTAAATCTGTTAAAAAATATTGTAACTGAGAAAAATATTGTAAGAAATTACGTGGGCTCCTTAACCTGTAAATATGACAAATATCCCTATAAAGATTTATACGGAATACGTCCGTGAACCTAATGTTAAATAGGAATAATAACTATGTTTTTACTCGTGACTTAATTTATTCGTTTAAGGAAGTTTAGATAATTGCACAGAATTCATAAACTTTTTCCGAATCGATGTATTTTATATATCTAGATTTTCTGATACCGTATATTGTATATAAACACTCTGTATCTAAATGAAATGTAACTATAACCGTTATTAAAAATTGTTATTTTTATTTATTAATATTAGGACAGTAGGTAGGAGTACAGATAGTTATTTTCTCAACAGACAAAGAGAACGAATGAAAATAACCGACAAAAGAATGAAATGCTTTGAAAGCAAGTTCTTGGAGTGCCAAAAATCCGAGTAAATCATTAATTATTCAACGAACACTCGAATCCTGATTTCGACACAGCCGATAGCCTAATTAATATCCGAATACAACAGTCTGTTGGTTGTTTCGCCATACCCGTTACACGAGAGTGTTAAAATCGTTGCAGAATACGAGAAACGGGAACATGGATCTGAGATGCCATGGAGATTAAACGCGTATAAATTTAAGAAACGAGGAACACGGTGTGGAAAGCAGTGACTCACGTCGTTTCCACGTTGTAAAAGCCGTAATGTAGCCGATATTAATTATACCTGGCGGTGTAAAGTTACACGACAGAGCGTTTTCCATGTCGTCATTGCTACTGTTTTAAACCCGTGGCTCGATCGCGTTTCGGGAAGGAAAGTCGACCTCGATCCCGAAGAAAGAAATGGACGTGGCATCCGGTGAACCAGGGTGGACCAGAAAGGGGCCCGGCACGCCTTCCAAAAATTCTGCTCCAAGGGAAAAGGGAAGAAAAAGGGAGAGAAAGAGACGCAGGACGAAAAATAAAATCGAAACGCGCGGCTCGGTCAATTGATAATTACCAGGGATATCGGGAATTCGGTAATTAATCTTTCGCCATTTTGTATCCGAGTCTCGATTCTTTTGCTTTTAATTTAATTCTCTGGCTGTTACAATACCATAAAACGTTTCATTACGCGCGTTATTAGCGATGTTTTATGCGTTTGCGCTACGTAGCAAGCCGTTCGGCCACGCGTCGCAGAATTATGATAATTTTATCTCGTGTCATGCTTTTTTTAATTATAACGTTAATGCGCATTAATTATACGATATTAGCGTGATATATCACGTTAATATATTCCCTTGTAAAGGCACTTCGCAATTATTTATTAACATTTGCAATATTACGGGATGTATGTATAACATTTGCGAAATATCATCGATGAAAGTCGAGGTTTCTTCGTTAGTGTCCAAGCTAGCGAATTAAAATACCCATTATCAAATTTAGATTTGACGTTTTAGTCTCAACGTGTTGGTATAAAAATATTTCTTACGTAACAACTGAACTACCGATATAAAAATTAAAATCGTCAATTTTATGATTCAATCGTTACGCTCAGGGTTTCTTAATTCCGAAGTAATTAAATTAAAAAATCGGAGAAATCAAGAAACGATAATTCACGTGTATAAGATGAAAAAACTAGAAGCTATGTAACAAAATTTCGTTCGAAAAATTTCATTAAAGCAACTAGAAATGATAAAACGATTTACGTCCTTATTGTATAACATTTTTCTTGTCTATACATTATAGTTTAGTTTAAATAATTTTGTTGGATAAACTGTGGTCGATCCTTTTTGAACTTCACGAATTATAATTCAAGTATAATAGCAATATTCGAGTATTTATTCGATTCTTATCTTAACGCAATGTTTGCGTTTTCATACAGTTTTGCGATCCTTTTTTCCAAGTGGCGTATATCTCACGCGAAGAAAGAAAAAATGAAACGAATATAGTCTAATTATTTATAAGGATCAATTATAAGATTTGAATACGCTATTATTCGTGAGAAATGATAGCAGAAAGGAATTTAACGAGCGTTATTGACACTAGAACTACTGGCCCGTAAGTAATTATAATTAAATCAGTATGAAAATAAAATAAATAGGAATATATAATTACCTTTCTATCTTGGTAGGGATCGATATTAATTTCGCAAAAGCACCTGGATATTTTCATAATTACGGTAATAAGAAATGCGAAACCTGTCATTTTGACGTGTTTGATAGTTCTAGTGTTAATTTATTCAAGTCCCAACGAAAGGACGTCTCGTATGCGCCGACCTAATAAAATGATTTAACGATCTTATATAGTCAAGCATTTTATATAACGATAATACAGAGTAATTGAGAGGTTACTGTTTATTGGAGCAAAGTATATGTAATTAATGTCATTACTGCCCACCCAGAACTTCGATATTTCAGAGCACTAAAAATTAAAAGACAATTAACAAGCCATATACAATTTCTTCCTGGTTAATACCTCGCGATAATAAACTTAACGTTTTATTTTCACACTGAAATAATCCTTTTGTTCCAATGCGCGTTATACTTTTACCATTTTTACGAGCTTTTCCCTTTCGTTTAAATTACCGTTCGTATTATATTTACTGCGCAAACATTAATTATTGCTGTAATCAAACGAGTCAAAATATATTGCAAAATCTTTCTTTAAATTTTCGATATTATCTATACGTCGAAGTGTACAATTACAATATTACGTAGCTTCTTGTAATCCTTCGATATTTGTACCTGTCAAAATGTCGCTACTTAAACAATCTTCGTTATTGTTACGAATTTTTACACGTCAAAATTATCCCTGCTTAATCGAGAAACAAATACACGTTGCAAAATGCGAAATATCCATTTATATATGCTTTAATATTTCTGAAAATAGCATTTACGTTTAACTCTTAATCACAATATATCTTTTAGACTTCTAATAAATTATAAAGATACACGCTGCTTCAATATTTCTGAAAATAACATTTACATTTAACTCTTAATCGCAATATATCCTTTAGACTTTTAATAAATTATAAAGATATACGCTACTTCAATATTTCTGAAAATAACAACCCGTTTAATTCTTAATTCACAAGGTATCTTTATACTTCTGATAAATTATAAAGTTATACGCTATCACGAAAACGTGTCATCGTTAAAAACATTGCATTGGGACGAGTTAAAAAAGCAACTTTCGTAAACGAAACGTAAAACAATTTCCAGAGGATCCCATAGGAAACACGGGGGTACCCAAAACGAGTAATAAACCCATTGTCCCCCGAGTTGCGGACTTAGGCCACCTTCGGAATTACCAGGACAAATAACCATCGCGGAAAGTAAGTAAATAAGCACGAGGCCGGGATTTTACCATAATTGTAGGTTAGGTTCAAAAGGTCCACGGGCAACAAGCCGACGAAGGCTTAGGATAAATTTTTACGATACACGTTTCCAGGAACGGGCGCATCAGATAACTTCATTTCCTGGACGCAATTAAGGATACGGGCTTAATGAAACTGTCCCAAAACCGGAGGATTAAATGGTATAATTTGAACGGAGGCGCGTCTATTATTGGGTTAATAATAACGTCTGGTACACGCTTATTGCGCGTGTTACGCGCGCGTCCGCCAATTTTGCTCCTCGCAGCGTATTCCGAGCGTATTCGCCGGGGCCCGAAAATTCGGCAAGGGGGAAAACCAGAAGAACGACACCTTTCATTATCTCATGCGAGGCACGTGGCTCGGTGCACGACAACTTTCTCGGAGCTGCGTTTTTCATCTTGATAATTATCTCTCCGTGTGTCCCCCTCTGCCTCCTCCCCCTCCCCGAGGGTGTCCCATGTAGATTAAGTTCTGCAAAAACCTCGGGGGCACCGGGTAAACGGGATAACGCGGCGCAAAAACCGACGCGATTACCGTTTCAATATATTTATTGCCGGGAATGGGAAAAAATTTTTTTCACCGCGCGACGTATTAATTAACCGTGAAGAATCGGCCGTAATCCCATTGGCCGGGACACGTTGGCTTTCGAAAACGGTGAAAAGTCGCGGTTGCTTCTACGAACGACCATGGGGGTCCATCGGGGATGACGTAAGCCCCCCTCGTGCGCGATTCCGCTAAATAAGGAATCGCAAGAAGCGTGGCAGAATTAAAAACCGATGATCTCCGGAATGATACCGATACGCCGGGTTTAATAAGAGAAAGTTTGTTTAATTAAATCTTAATCTCGATTCGGGATGTAAAAGTGAAAGCACTTCGGAACCCCCGGCTTTTTTCAGACGCTTTTTCCAGGCTTCCTGCGTTTCTCGGTTCGAAGCTTAATTAGTCGGTTTTCGGGGGGAGAACGCGATGAATTGCAGACGCGTGCCATTTTTCGGACTTTACTTCTGAGGAAAGTAAATTTGCAAAAAAGGAGAGGTTGCTTGATTTTTAGTATAGCGTGGGTCGATGATTTTTTCCAGGGAAAAAGGGATACTGAAATCGTACTGTTTCCATTTGTTGTATTCCTGATTTTCCATGCAGCCGCGGTAGTTTATGCTACAATGTTGTAAATATAAATATGCGTGCAAATGTAACGTAATATAAATGTAAATTTAAATAAAAATACGAGTGAAAAATATAAATACACGTGGAAATGTTCATGCTAATGCAAATTTAAATATAAATGCAAACATAAAGATAAAATGTAAATATAAACGTAAATTTTACTAGAAGCACATGTAGATATTACTAAAAGCTTACTTACGCGTGCATAATAATCGAAACTGATCACGCTAGAAAAATCAAAATTAATTTCTTAACACCTATCGATATTAAATATCAAATTTTCAACTCATTTAACATATGATATTTTAATGCAGGTGTAAAAATACTGTTAAAAGTAGTTTAAAAGTTAAAATTAACTTACTAATCTCTTCAAGTGTTCATATAAAATCATATAATATATATACAAAAATATTGGGATAAATTATTCTTCAATAATAATTAAAATTACTAATACATATGATAAAATTTATCTTCTAGTACGTTTGGATATCCGTATTAATAAATTTAAAAGACAGTTTGAATATTTACGTTCAAGTTTAACGGGATTCGTTAATAATATCAGCATAGCAACACTGTTGACACGGCGACGCGGAAAAAAGAGAACAATTTATTGTTCAGAAAACGAAAAAAAAGTGAAAAACGTGTCATTTTATTTTCATTACTCTTATGTATAATACAGTTTACGTATAATGTTGAAAAAAAAGGAGAACACACCGCCGTCTAAAGCACGTATATAAATATAGCGTACGCCTGCGTCCATATTGTGATTAAAGTGTCATTCCTGAGTATTTTTGGCGTAATTACTGTATCGTGCGAACCGTTGCAGTCGGCAGATTCTCGCGGGAGAGGAAAAAAGCAAAGGCAGGAGAAAAACAGATTCTTCACGCAACAATGTTCTTTACGGGACGCCGCAACATCATTTACGAAAATTATGCAGGAGCTGCAAACGACAAGAGGAAGGTATCACCTGTGCTGAAAATAAGAGGAGACTTCTTGGAAAAAAGTAAAACACTATAATACGCTACCCAGGGTGTGTCGTGAAAGGGTATACATTATACTTTCTTAGTAGCAACTGATTCCTTCCTCGGAAAAAAAGGAGAGGGAAATAAATCGTTTATTTTTCGTCTAGTCATGGAACGGGAATGACGCAGCGATACCATATTTAATACCCTCGTTAACTTTTATAGAGAAATTTCTGCGTCGCTTTCACGAGCGGCAAACGCGCTAAACGAACCGATATTTCCTATTAATAACATTCCTTAAGAAAAGATGAATCGCGTGTTCACGGCTAGAGCGAGGAAAATGTTTTATTAAACAGGATAATAACGTTTACTTTCTATCGCGTCCAGGTTGAATAACGAAAACTAACAACTTTTCCTTAATTAAGCGAAACACGTGATTTTGGAATAGATTAGAACACGAGTTATTTAACACTCGTGCAAAACTCTCTTTACTTTTCTAAGTACTGAACACATACGGATACTTTTGACTAAATTAATCAATTTCTGTTCGAATAGAAAGGATACTTTACATACTTAGTTCTTTGATTTATGTTGGAAACTATGAAACGGGCGTTGAATATGACGCAGACTAAACAAAAACGTAGAATACAAATAGTG